>CP135582.1:71853-85999 GCA_032401905.1 Swietenia macrophylla
GAACTGTCGATGACGATGACGAGGATTAGCTTCGCTACTCGACGCCGCAGGAGAGAGAAGATGCGGAAGTCGCGGTGGAGGAGACGGTTGTGTTGAGGTCAGCTAACTCGATATTACAACGAGATATTTGATTATATACTCATTTTATTTGAAGGTCAATTGCTTAAATTGCTTGGAGTTTCTGATCTGATGCTCCAACATATTATGCGCACACAGCAAATGCCCCTTCGTGGTAAGGACAACAGAACTTTTTTTTCACTCATTCTGCCCATTCTTATCAATGTTGATAATAATTTGATTTTATGCTTTCTAAAGCTTTTCCCATTATATTTTCTTCTGTGTATCAGCCGCCTCTTGCAATAACCATTCATTGTCTAGTTGCCCAAATTCAAAAACCAAATATTGAGTGCCCAGAGTCTTATCAAAGGTATTCCTCATGCGCACTTGATGCCAAATAAAAAGATTCACTTTTTCTTAAAGTTACATCTTATGCAAATCTTCAGATACCGAACGACATTCATGGAAAAGTTGAACATTTTCAAGTCTTGGCACTGCAAAATTCCACCTTATATTTCAAGGCATCTGAGAGCTAAGTCTTTCGTAGAAGACTCAATTTCTCCGTCATTACATATTCTGTCACACTAACTCTAAGACCGGTAATGTAATTAGATTTAGTTAGGTCCTACTTTTAGTTTTCATGCAAATCCATATAGCATAGGATCAATTTTAGTTAATCTAGAAAATTTCTAGAGACCTTTCAGATTTAATAACTTGAAGCAGCTTTGTTAGTTATTCTTGTGTTTTATTTCAATGATTAAACTTGTTACTGTACAGATGTATGTAGCATGGGATCAAGTTGAGGGGAATACCCGAGTCTCTTTATTTATTGTGTGTAGAATAGGTGTAGTATACTTGAGTTTTGCAAATACTGCACAGGAAATAAAAATTTAAGAACTGGGAAGAAAGATAAACCTAGATATGGCTCGGTGCCATGATTAGAAGATAAATCCACACGTTTTTAGTTTAGAATAATGGTGGAAATCTGTCACTTTCAAAATAGGAAAAAGTTATTATCTCATATTTGTAGTATTGGAGGATGAAAGTAATGGAATGTATAAAGAGAAGATCAAGACTACAGCCAGAAGTTAGAATCAAACATTGTCCAAAAATCTTCCTCATGTATGCTCAAAGAGACACTAAGTGATTTCCAAGTTGTGGGAAATTGGGCACCTGTGATGTATAAGAGAAGGAAGTGCCTAGTTTTCTTTCCTGTGTACCCCAATTGTGCTTTGGTCCTAATTACCCTCTAGAATCATATAGGGTAATCAAATGAAATAAGTAGACATTGCCTATGTGGAATTATTTGAGAATAATTTGATGTATTACTATGAGAATTTTTGTGCTTGGAATGTGAAAGAGATTAAGGAAAGTTTAAATGAAAATGATTTTTGCAGCTGCTTCCATTCTGAATCCTAAACAGTCGTGTCTTTAACTGCATCACCAAATTAAAAGAATAGTGAATTCGTACTCTCTGGTTCCAATTTTGATGCTATATTTTTAAATCCTTTTGTTGGAATTTTGTGGTAATTTCCTAAATAAGTTCATTTGTTCAGATGATTTAGTAGTAGGGTTTGTTGAGTAAATTCTATAGCATATAGTGTTTGGGTTATCTTGGTTCCTTTCGTGAATAATGTGACTATATTTGAAAGGAATATAGATTCAATCATGTCATCCTATTCACAAGAAAAAGGTTTCATTAGTTATGATCAAATTTTTTGAAATTCGTTTCTGTTTTTGTTCAAATAAAAAAGTCCACTTGTACATTATGGTATCCTATTCTATAACATACAAATACACAAAACCAGATCCTCTGCTCAACAACCAAGGAAACGAAGCAGCTCTTGATGTGTCAACCCTTTCCTTTGATCCCCCTATCAGTGACTTCATTAATTTCAAGGATTACACTTATTGGCTTGTGTGTTGTACCTTTTTTATTTTTTATTTTTATCTTTTTAATTGCTTGAATATAATTTTCTTGGATTAAACAAGGCTATAAATCAAATCATTATGTGCTTGCCTTCGCTATGAAGCAGGTCTTGGTGCACGACTGTGTAGTGTTGTTTCTTGATGGTTTTTCAAATGATTTAGAAGCTCATAACATATCACTCACAAACCTAACTATGTAAAATAAAAATTAATAAAAAAAGAAGAAGAAATATGAAATAGAGAAAGAGGGAAAAGGCTAAATTAGCCTTCACTAGACTTTCTGTTGGAGATTGTTTTGGAGGTGTTAGGGATGATATATTAACCTAGGATTCATGTGGCAGTTGCTATTTGCTTTTGGGATGTTGCTTTCATTTTAAGATTTTTAGCATATGGCTTGTTTGTGGTAGATAGCTTTTGTTTGAAGTAGTTTTATTTTCTTATTTGTATGAGATTTGGCTACCCTTTTTGTTCTGTTCAGGCTGCTATAATTCTTTGGAAGAAGATTCTTGAGTTATTTGAAGAAACCTGATTTACTGTCTCCCATTTCGGTCTTCACACGACACTGTATCTTTTCACTTTTCACTCTCATTACCTTTCTAGTCTTCCTTTGCTCTCTATCCTTTCTGCTTTTCTCTTCTGGTCCTACATCACATTTGTGACAGCTAACTTGACAATCTCACCAATTATTGACATAATGAGGTTTCTTCCAGCCTATTTGTAAAGAATGATAAATCTGGACTGAGCTTCAATTCATGGCAGTCTAAGGGACATCCTTTTTCCTTTTTCAATTTAAAGAATGAGGTTTTTGAAATTTTAAAAACATTGTACCTGATCATACTGAAGCAAAATAATTAATGCTGTAAACATGCGTTTAAGTTTGTGTTACTAGTAATCTAGTTACTGTTGTCAATGAATACCTCCCAAATATGAATTTAATTTCAAAGTGTGTGTTTTAAATTTCAAAAGTGAGGATGATGTTCATGCTTTAGCATTCTTTCCAAGGTACTCTGACTATCTGCTTGCAGGAGATATATCTGGCAAGAATGCCTGTGTTGCAGTTTTTGTGTTTTAATAGATTGGATTATGTAGACCTATACATCATATAATGTCATAGAAAATATTTGAATTTCTGTCAATCATTAAAATAAAGATACCATGCTAAGATTTTTTTTGAGTTATAATGATACTATTTTTTGTTGGCATGTGAACGTCAACAAATGTGCGAGCCACCTCATTCTTGAGAACATTTTGAGGTGCCGAACTCATGGGAGGCTTTGCCTAGGTGCACCTGAGTTCCATTCCAATGTATTTGTTTAGGCACAGTATTTTCTTCTTTCAGGACAACAATAAAAAAACTTTCAGGTCATATTAGGGCCAAACCTGCCGATGTTGTGGTTTATGTTGCTATTTTTCTGAGCTCTAACCAAACATGTAAATGTTTGAGACAAAAAGATTTGTTTAGCAAGTTTGACCTCAAATTTTGTTTCTTCCTATGCCATATTGTTATTTTGATTCTTGTTTTAAACATTGATAAGAATTTTACATCTACCATGTTCTTTTATGAACATTTGTGTCACTTAATGATGTGTAACTTAGCCATTCCTGGACTGAATTTTTACTCTGTACTATTTGCATTTCAGGTTGAATAGCAGAGAATTATGCAGGTAAGCATTGTAAAATATGTGATATGGACACAAGGAACACAAGGACTTGGTAAGGGAGGGAGTTAGTAAAACAGGGTCTGCAAAAATCAATCATGTTGCTGCAGTATGTTGCATCCAAGGCAATGTAATCCAAATACCTCTACTGTTTTATCAACCTTGGATTCTAAGAGAAGTTCCACAACCAGACTGAAGCCAAAATTATCTGGAGATACAAAGAAGCCATCCAATGGATCCTCTAGTTTTTTTGACCGGTATTTTCTTGCATGCACATGCTTGTTTGGCCCTTATTTTCCATCTTTCTTTAGTAATCACTTCATTGTTGGTCTATGCGTGGTTCAACAAGGTGCTTTTGTTCAAGTTCTATTATCTCATTGTGTCAGATAATGCATTTACCGAAACAGAACCTTTTGCTTGTTAAACTCAAGAGGCTTGAAATATCTCAACCAATTCAAGATGCTTCTGATATCTTTCTATGTGATTTTGCATTTCTTCATTATGTTTGATGATATATGAAATGTGATGCATTTATTTGTGGTGTAAGGGTTTATTGTTTATTTTTCCAATGACACAGAGAGTTAGTGTGACTCGTAAGGATGGTTGTGTATGAACACCAGTTCGTCCACTATTATATTTTTAATTGCAGTGATCTAAGATTTATCTTCTGTTTGGAAGTATTATATCTGTGTTGAATTGCATCTAATTTATAGTTAATGCAGAATATATCCTTCAATATCTTTTTATTAAGGAAACGAAATCAAAAGAAGGGTGATTTGGAATATTTTCTCCTCCCTGGCGTTCTTTAATTTACCTCTTATTAGTTTTGGTTCCTTTGTATGCTATCAATTGCCAGTGACAGGTAAGAAAGCTTTTGAATTAAAGAAAACAAATACATTGTAATATGTTTTACAGCTTGTGTCAACTATTCTATGTGTGTTAGTAACTTTAAATTCCAGAGACTTAGAGATGTTGAGAATTAAAACTCTGTATTAAACATTGTCAGTGTTCTAAGTTCAGCTTCACGTTATTAATTGTTTTATGACTTTTCAATGCAGGGTTTTACAAACGCTGTAAAAAGACCAGTTCGAATGCATGAATTTCTGCTGTGATAGAGTATATTGCAACGCAAAGCAATACGGATGGATAGTATATGCTACGCTAATGTTCTTTGCTTACCCTAGCATGGTCAAATTAACCAGGTAATGCTCGTTTCTGTTGGAAAAAGTATATATCATTTAAAAAATCAGCAAATAGAAGGCTTTGGCCTTGTCCATGACTGCCTAAATAATTATGCCATTGCAGTAAAATTATACATAAAGAAACTTATTCTTTGATAAGAAGAAACAACAGGGCTTTGTTAGATACTACGGAGATCGTCTATTGCCAGTATCATCAAAAAAATAAATAAATAAAATAAATTTCTCACTGTCTCAGTGAAACCCCAAACCGAGAATGAAACATGAATCTGACAATTTGAAGTGTTTGGCCAAGGTGGGTTTGTTTTTTTTCCAGTTGTTGCTCATTGTTGCTGAGTGCTGGCTCTAGTATCTGGCGGACTAATAGCAATCCAAAGTAGAGAAACTGTAATGGATACCAAACCGGACCAGACATACACAATTGTTGGAATTCTTCCTCTTCTCCCCATCAATCCTTTGCAAAATGGATACATGTGAGACAACACCCAGAAGCTAAAAAATGCTCCTCCGATAAGCTTTCCCCATTGAGGTATCACACTGTAAATTTGTCTCGCACTCCCTATAACTAAAGCAACAATGTTCACCACTATTATAGTCAATGGCACTATGAACAAACTCGTCCATTTCACCATGTAAAGGTCAGCAAATGCGTCGTCGTCATCTTCAGCTGCAGACTTTGTTGTTAAAGTGAATGATATTTCTATACCGGCTACAACTTTCAGAAGTCCCTGTATCACAGCAGCAAGGTGAGCACTTGAGCCACCGATCACCCAAAACTGCTCGTTTCTCCACCATTCTTCCAACCCAATCCCTGACCATTTCACTTCTAGAAGGGAGATGAGCATTAGCGTCACGGTTATGGTAAGGAGGTAAGAAAGGAAAATTGTGTTTAAATTTGGAACGATGAATTTTCCTGTGAAAAGGCACATAGCTGGAAGGAAGCAGTAAGCCACCAAGAATATCGAAGTGAAGGGGTATATTGCAACGTTCAGGTATGCCATTCGCTGCAAAAACTTGAGCCGCCGAGATGCAAGAAAGGCATTGTTCCGGGAGTAGAAAATTTCAACTGAACCTGTTGCCCATCTCAGAACTTGGTGTAGACGGTCAGTCAGGTTAATGGGTGCACTGCCGCGGAAGGCATCACGCTTTGTAATACAGTAAACGGACCGCCAGCCACGGTTGTGCATACGGTAACCGGTGACCACATCCTCCGTCACTGAGCCGTAAATCCAGCCTGTTCTATGACCCCATTCAGTCTTGTCCTCATACCTGTGCTTTTAAGTTATTAACGCATCTTTTGTAGAAAATGAAAAATATGTACTGAATTTTTATGCGTAACTTTTACCAGCAGGAAATCACAGCAACCGCCTCAGCAACAGTGGGCGCATCTAAGGGCGGCCGCGTCAGGAGCAATGAGCCAGGTGGTCTACCGTTCTTCACGGAAATGTGATCGGCCAGCGGACGGCCTTGATATTCAGCAACTGCTATGGATTCTGTGAACATGGTTGAATTCCCAAACTTCGTCGGCAGGTCAAGATCAGGGTGCGAAGCTAAGGGCCGTGTCTCGCAGTCATCTTGTCCTGCTTGCGGTTGAATTTGTGGAGCTCGGCTCTTGTTTTGCCCTACAATGCCTGAGTACTCGTTTGCCCTTGGTGGGTTAAATCCGTAGAGTGCGTACCGCCTGAACATGCACCCAGTTCCCACGTAAACGGGTCCTTGAAGACCATCTAGTGCTCGCATATTTCCTGTTTAAAGGCCAATTATCAAATTTGGCTCAGGATCAAATGCATTTTCTAGAAGAAAAGTATATAAATATGTACATACCATCAAAGAAAACAGTGTTATGATTTGCATAACGGTCTGATGGATCAATCCCTTCAAATCTTTGGGGAAACTGAATGTAGCAAATTCGGTCGCCACCACGATCCATCATAAAACACATACCTTCCCTTATAGCAAGCGAATTATAAATGTAATGATCACAATCCAAGTTTAATATAAATGGTCCATTTGACAATATTGCCGAAGCTCTAACCATGGCGTTCATTGCTCCAGCTTTCTTGTTATGATCATAACCTTTTCTTTTCTCGCGAGAAACGTACGCAAACATTGGAAGCCGAATATCAACTCCTGTAAAATCCAAATGTTTCTCGTCTGGGTGGCCCATAACTGGATCATGTTCTGGGACTTTGCTCATCACTTGTAAGATAGCAGAATGGTCACCTTTTGCGTGATCAGCAGTAGGATTCAGCCACGTCCCCGGCCAGTGGGTCCCATCAGCCATCCACGTGGCCTTTGTTACGTTGATCGGCTCTTTTAGTGGAGCCCCACCGTTCTTCTCCACGGCAATAGACTTCTCTTTTCTCCGTTCTCTCGAGTTATAAGCATCACAACGTCGACGTATGACCTCAGGGAGACCGTTGATCCTGACCTTAAACTCGTCATACTCTCTCTTGATCCAACGGCGGTCCTTGACAAAATCAGGACGCTTCTTATTCTTGGTGGGGTCAGTTTTGACATTGAAGTAACTATCCGGATTCCTCGGTTCAATGTTGTGTTTCCGGCAAAATGGTACCCACACCTGTTACGTATAATAATATATAATTAAAAATATTTTTCATATATATATAATTAATTATCGTTTTTTCTCCCAAGTATTATTTTTAAAGTAAGTATTGAACTCAATAAATGTTTCTGCAACGCAATAATGTTTAGGTGAAGATACACCTCGGCAAAACGAACGGTTTCCGCCATGGCCTCAAAGGTAAGTACGGCGCCACCATCGTCAGAAATATAAGCGGAGAGCTTCTCTACAGGATATTCCACCGCTAGAATTGACAACATGGTATTGGCCGTGACCAGGGGCGGCTCTTTTTCGGGGTCTGCGGTGGAGACGAAGACGTCGACGCCGGGGAGGTCAGACCGGCCGTGAGGATTCGTAGGAGAAGGTGACTCGAACTTCTCTTTAAGTGCTGCAAGATCAGTTGCTCGATTGATGGGGTTGAGCTTGGGGAGAATATCCAATATCCATGAAAATGCAAACCAAATTTCACAAACTATGGAGATTCCCCATAGCCACATTGCATCTGTGTTAGGGTTTTGCACTCGCCATACAAGGAAGAAAATCAGAACCACCAAACGTACCACTATTAGTAGCCTGTACTCAACCAGCAAATTGAACAAGCGTTGTTTCAAAAAATAATTTGAAGCTTTACTTTGTAATTAATGTACACTTCAATTGTTATATGAACCTGTAAGGGCTGAGAATAGCCGGCGGAACCTTAAGCTTCCTGGTGAGAGGTTTCCATGGCTTGTCCATGAAATCAGACATTGTGACATCTGGTCCATAACCATCTTCTTCGTTTGCTGTCCAAAACGCATTTCCAATACCATATTTACCTTTCGTTTCAAACAACCAACGATTGTGATCAAAATCTCCCGTTTGGCTCCTTAACAACATTGATTTATTGTTATTTTTAATCAATGACATTCTTCTTTCCATTTTTGCTCCGCTATTTCCACCGCCACCGCCACCGCCATCACCGTTGCCACCCCCTCCCCGCCGGCTCATCTGTGGTGCCTCGGGCCCGAACCGTGACGTCTGGTACGATCTAGACCCATCCTGCTTTGAGTCCGAGCTTTGTCCGGTCCCCGATGATGGCTGGTTATCAGGCGTCGGAGGCATAAGAACTGTGTAATTGATGTAGTCATTTTGTCCTGGATTATCACCCGACATGTCTAAATCATCGTCCCTCGAAAGACTCACAATACGTCCGCTTGACGTCCGGCGTGCAAATTTAACGGCCGCCTGTGGTGGACGGCCGGCGGTTGAAGTTTGTTTGGAGAATGATGGTTTCTTTGGACTATTATGAGATGCCATTAATATTTAAACGTAATTGTTGTTGTCTTGGTGATATCTCTAAACAACTTAGAAATTCTCATTTAGTTTTGAAGCTGGCAACAATTTTCATGCAGGTGAAAAATGAGTAAGTGGGCGTTCAGGAAAACGGAAATTATGTAAAAGGAAGTTGAATTGTTGGAGCAATGACTAGTTGGAGAATAAAGGAAGAGAGAAAATTAATTTGGTTTATGGCTTTCATGGTCTTCAATTTGGTTTCTAATTTTAACTTTTGCTGCTGCTTATTTTTCTACCTTGTTTTAAGCTTGACCTCTCTCTATTGAAATTCATACAGGTTTTAATTAAAAGTCTTGACATTGCTCTTCCATGATTGTGAGTTGAATTAATCTTCGGTCTAAAAATTACAGAAATCGAGTAGCAGAAATATATTGTAAAATTCTAACAAAATTTCACTTTTGGCAGGAAATAATGAATACAATAGACGACACAAGTAATGCTTCTGTCTGATCACAACTAAATTATTTGAAATCATTATCGTAAGTCTATTAAAACAGTGCTGGGTCCAGTGTTGCAAGATGAATCAGTTCCGAAATTCCTAGTTATATCACCATCTCCCAAATCTATCTCTTCATAGTTTTGTTCCACAACTGTGGGGCAAGCAGCTCCGTTGCTTGCTACCCTAATTCCTGCTAATTCAATTGCTACTTCTCCCATCGTCGGTCTCTTTCTTCCATTCAAATTCAGACATCTTTTTGCAAGTTTTGCCATTGTCGTAATTTCTTTCTCGTTACCTTCCTTAACAACTCTGGCATCGAGGATTTCAAACAGACGATTCTCATCCATTGCATGCCAAAAATATGCTGCTAAACTTGCATACTCTTGAGGGTTTGTTGATGTGCGAATAGGTTTTTCTCCAGTCAGTAGCTCTACGAGAACTACGCCAAAGCTGTAGACATCGCTCTTCTCTGTAAACTGGCTTGAACGAAAGTATTCAGGATCTAAATATCCGAAAGTTCCTTGTACTTGAGTGGTCAAATGTGTTTGATCAACTGCAACAGATCTTGAAGTTCCAAAATCTGAAACTTTTGCTCGATATTTATCATCCAAAAGTATGTTTGTCGACTTGATATCCCGGTGATAAATAGGTATAGAAGCAGCTGAATGCAGATAAGATAGAGCTCCTGCAACTTCTATGGCAATACGTAAACGCATTTCCCATGTGATCATCATCGGCAACTCGTCAATTTGGCTGCTATGTATGTATTGAAATAGAGTTCCATTTGGAATAAACTCGTAGACTAGAAGAGGAACTTCTGTTTCCAAGCAGCATCCTAATAACTTAACCACATTTCTGTGGTTAATTTGTGATAAAATTACTACTTCATTGATGAATTCGTCGAGTTTGCTTTCGTCCACTATCTTGGATTTCTTGATAGCTACAATTCTTCCATCTGCCAACATTCCTTTGTACACAGTGCCTTGGCCTCCTTGACCCAGGATCCGATTGGTATTATAATTGTCAGTGGCTTTTTCCAATTCCTTTGAAGTAAACAATTTTGTACTATCAATGCTGCCTCCAGAACTACAGGAAGATAACTGTTGCTGTAACAATAAACCGCCGTTTCTTTTAAAGAATCTCTGCTTGAGTTTCTTTGCATTTCTTCTTTTCACAACCCTGTACAGCCACCATGCTCCAATAAATAGAAGCAATGCTCCAAATCCTGCACTGCAGCCTGCACAATTCAATGACGAAAACATAACATCAGATGATTAATGCTATGCTGTGAGAAAAAATAATTATTTATTGAATATATGTAAATATATGGGCAAACCACATAGGCCTCCCTAATATATATATAGATATAGATATAGTTATACGTACCTATGATAATATATTTGTCCCGAGACTTTTTATCTGATGACTTCAAATTATAATACACTGGATAGCACATATTCTTGAAAGTGAGAGAACCATCAGGACATCCTGAGCAATTTTGGGCGCCAACCAAACAAACCAGGCGACCTGGTCAAATCCCCCCCACACAATCAAAAGCAATGAAACAAAGTTAGCAATATTTGCTTCTGCAAGTTTTCCTTTTGTTGCATACAAATTTGTATATTTTCTTCACAAATTTGGTAAATTAGGCATGGCATGGTGCTTTGGAGAGAATTTGAAAAAGTAAGACAAGTAATAACATATTTTGTGAAATTACACTTTAGTCACCTAGTTTGACTCTAATATTTAATGCATGTCTCACTTTAGTCCCTAGAAAAAGAATTTCTTTATATTTAACCATCAGGATAAATGTAATTTAGTATTTTCAAAAATATAATAATGATATGATTATTACAAAGATACCCAAAAAAAAAGAAAGAAAAATCAAAGACTGATGTATTGATCTGATTATGAAACTTTATAAAGTTAGAGAAAATTTTTGTCTGGTCCAAAATTATAAGAAGATGCTTATGCCTAAAGAAGAAAGCTTATGTCTACATAATAAAATGACTAAATATTAAATCAACTTGCAGAAAAAATATGTATTTTGCACATACCTTGGCATCCTTGTTCCATGTTGGAGCTCATGCCGTCACAACGACATAAAAACCTGTCGTCTAAAGGAATCGAACAATAATCATTGGGATATTCTCCATTGCATGCAGGTATGATCGAAGTATTTCCTTCAAAACACGTCCCTCTATTTTTTCCCCACTCCAGCACAGCAGGAACTTGATCTTTATCTCGCAAAGCAAACGGATCTTCTTGATAATCAACCATGAACGCCGATCTGCATTCCTGGTTTTCGGAACTGGTAAAGTTCGAAATGGATGCATTGAAATAGGTAAGAGATTGAGGAATTGTGGTTTGGCAGCAGTTTAAACCGTAGCAGCCACGCCTTGCAGTGAATCCTTGGGAATCACATATAGATAGACACCCAGCGATGATATTGTCATTCCGGCCGATCATATGGGCCAAGTTGTCACAACCTACGGCTGTGAATCTGTTGTACGTGTCCGGAAATGAAAATGGGCTGCCTGTAAGATCGACTACTTGGGATCGTCTTCTCTCGACACAATTCGAAGAAAATATAGCCGGAATGTTGACGCGAACGGTCAAGTTTGTTAAATCAACGTCCAGAAGTTCCAGTTTGACGGAACTTATGTAGGGTTTGGGAGAGCCTGAAGAGTTGTCGCAAGTCACTCTGAACCATTCGTTGAAGAAGCAGCCTTGCTCGATTCCGAAAGGGTAAGGAATGCTGATTTCTCCGCATTTTTCAGTGACACTACATTTGCGGAACTCTGAAAAAGCAGCCTCCGGGGTTGATGCTTTGATTAGGAAGAGAACCAAAACGATCTGTAACGAGCGATATTGAATGGCCATTGCAGTTTCAGGCGTGAATAAAACGCAGATTTAAAGCTTAATTTGTTTATATAATCATTGATTAAGCACTCTGATGCCACTGTTGGAAAGAACCTGAGAATATTCATAGCTGTTTCGACTTTTGAAGTTTCTTCCTCGTTTGATCATTCAAACTGATAAGTCAAAAATTCAAGCTGGACAAATTTGAACCGTTTCGACTTTTGAAGTTTCTTCCTCGTTTGATCATTCAAACTGATACGTCAAAATTTCAAGCTGGACAAATATGAACCGTACATGCATAATTAAATGGACCATGGTTTGTCTTTTAACTTTGAAGTTTTCGTATTCGACAGGACACGTATCTCTCTGTGATTATATCGGCATGCCAATTCAAGATGAAAGGAAATTGTTAGAATTGGACAACCTTTGACTTACAGGATCCGCTACAATTACAGACGCTTTTTTAAATTTTGCATTGAAAATGTAAGCTTTTCGTTCCCAAATTTAAATATTATTTATTATATATTTTAAATTTTAAGTATTATTCATTATTTATTTTAAAATTTATATTATAATTGCATTAATAAATATAATATATGGTACAGGGGCTTTCCTTAACTTATATAATTGCAACCAGATTTTTCTCTGTGCAGTATAGATTAATAAATTATCAAATAAAAACAGTACATAGAAGTTGTCACACTTTTATAAATGCTAAATTTTTATGCCACGTTCAATGTTTTAATGGAATAATACCATAATAATAATTGGATCAGGGTTTTAGAAAATATAATTTTTTTTTAAAAGACGATTATAAGTAGCAGCAATTATATGAGTAATACTGTTTGGTTACAATTTGAGGTGAAATTTGGAATATAATTTTAAGAATTCTAATATTAGACACGTAATAACAATAATAGGTCAATTACATTAGATGTCATGCAAAACATGTTGATAAACAGTATAATTGAATTCTTCATCAGTAGAAATCTTATATTTTTCATGGGTTAATGACACTTGGCAACACTGTTTGAATAAAATTCAACTATGAGGATTCGACGAAGAAGAATTGAAAGATACGAGAAACAAATGTTGCCTTTTGTTTTCATCTCATCTCTGTCACAACCCCATCCTCGTCAATAATGGCACGATGGTCAAGTAAAATTCAATATTCAGCTTTCCTTAAAACAAATAATAACGTCACACTCCATGATTCTTAAATCATCCTTGCGGGTTCTCCGATCTTCTTCTCGAATAAATGTTTTGTAACTCTCTTATGGTTGTTGAATATAGAATTCTCAATAAAATATTGCTCCATTTAATTTAAAATCTTTTTGTGCCTTCTAAGTTGGTATCAGAGCCTTGAATATCACAAGGCTCCTCTGATCAGTCACTGTGTTAAATGAAAAAAAAAAAAAAGGGAACATAGTGAATGATCGCCTGAGTAATTCTCCCCTGGTGCGCTTCTATCGCCGTGTTAAAAGCGGGTACCTCCGAATCGGCTAAAATTTCAAAACCATAATCACCAAATTTACTAGCCGAGTCATTCAAATTTAACTTGATCCAAGAGCTCAGTTTTTCCCGCACACCCAGGTCAGAAAAAGAAAGCCGCCAAACAAAATGTCGGGAATCATGCACAAAAGCGAGGAGACCCTGCACATGGGAGGACACAAGAAGGAGGAGCAAAAGGGGTAGTGCGGCGAGGCGCACAACGGCGGCGAACATAAGCCAGAGCATCATGGGGAAAGCCATGAACACAAGGAGAAGGAGAAGGAGGGTTTCGCGGACAAGAACCACTGCGAGGAGGAGGAGAAGAAGAAGGAGCACGGACATGAACATGGTCGCAGCAGCAGCAGTGACAGCGACAGTAACTAGGTGTGAATGATTTTTTGTTTTTTGTTTGATCATTTTAGTCCACAAAGTTTTGCATTTAGACCACTGATATTCGGCAGGTTTAAAAAATTAAGGTGTGCTACGTTATACCATATTTTTTTTTGGCAAAAATATTATTTTATTAAATTTAATTTATATAATTAATCCATAATTGTATTAAAATTAGTCATACAAAATTACTTTCACTTCATTA
>CP135582.1:86499-123151 GCA_032401905.1 Swietenia macrophylla
AAACCCGACCCCGAAACCCGAAACCCCGAACCCCAATCCCCGAACCCTAAACCCTAAACCCCTAAAACCCTGAACCTTAAACCCTGAACCTTTAACCCTAAAACCTAAATCTTGATTTAAAACTCCAATACTCTGAACAGTAAAATCTAAAATCTCAGACCTTCAACTCTAAAATTGGGCCCGAAAACCCAATGCAAAAACTCCAAACTTTGAACCTTAAACTCTCGTCCCTGAACTTAAAATCTTAAACCTTTACTCTCAACCTTAAGCCTTAAATGGACCCAGACACAAAACAAAAAAGTCATGAACAAAACACAAAGCAGTGGCAATAACAGTGACCATGGCAAAGATGATGAGTCATGCTTAGCAATTACGGTGAAAACTCTAGATGGCCAAATGCATCTAGAGATGATGGTGATAAGCAATATGATGATAGCTTGAATTGTACCCCCAAAAGAAATTTGAACCTGTTTCGAATTCAAAATACTAAATCTCTTTAAGACCCTCTCAACGTACTTCTCTTATGCCAGAGTTAGTATTCCATTCCCTCTTTTCCTTTTAATTTCAATTCTCGGAATTCCGTTTACAGGCCCTAAGTTTTTTATTTCAAATTCACCATTTAGCATGGACTTTATTCGTTTAATTTCCTTTTTGTCCTTGCAAGCAATCAGAATGTCATCAACGTATAGCATAACGTACATAACTCCACCTTGATTTAAAGCTTGATAGCATACACAACTATCATATTGACTCATTGCAAAACCAATTCTTTTAATGAATTGATGAAATTTCTTATACTGTTGCCTAGGAGACTGATTAAGACCTTAAAGTGATTTTTTTCATAAACAGACATGATTCTCCCATTTAGTTTCTACAAAACCTTTTAGTTGATGCATATAGATAGTTTTTGCAAGATTTCCATGAGGAAAAGTTGTCTTCACATCCATTTGCTCAAGTTCTAGATCATGAACAGCCACCATTACATGCAATATTCTTATTGAGTTATGGCTCACCATAGGAGAAAATATTTCAGTATAATCCTTACCTTCTCTTCAAGTAAAGCTCTTAGCCACCAATCTTACTTCATACCTAAATGGTCACCTTCTGAACTAGGTTCTTTGATTTTATAGATCCATTTACAATTGACAATTTTTTTGTTATCCGGCCTTGGAGCCAATGTCCATATTTGATTTTTCTTCAGTGAATTTATTTCTTCATGCATAACCTTTTTTCATAGAACACTTTGCTTACAACTCATAGCTTCCACTTATGTTTTTGGTTCTTCTTTCAACATTAAATTAGTAGTAGTTAGAGCAAAGGAAATCAGGTCTGCGTAAGCATATCTACTTAGTGGTTTAATTGCCTCTTTTCCCTATGTCTTATAATACTACAATATTGTAAAGTATTTTCTTGTGTTTAATGACCTTGTGGAGAAGAACCAATTCATGATTATTTGTATCCCTTTATCACTTGTGATACTCTATCTCAAATTGAACAAAATTCTTCTTACCTATCTTGATTGTAGACATAGTTTCTGTACTTATAAAAACTTATTCATTGAATACAACATCTCAAAAAATGATGCATTTAGAGAGTTTGCCATATGGACACCATATTTTGTATCCCTTGACCCCATCAAGATAGCCAACAAACACTCCATTGATAGCTCTTACATCCAACTTTCCTTGCTTCACATATGCATAAGTTAAATAACCAAATAAAGTTTTCATAATTTGCAAGGGTTCCTCTCTAGATTTCTTCTGATGTTTTAAAATTAATTGATGTAGAAAGACTCCTATTAATTAAATAGCATGAAGTTGATACTACCTCTACCTATAAATTTTTTGGTAATTTTGAATTGATTAATATACACTTAACCTTATCAATTAAGGTGCTATTTATCCTCTCTGCTAATCCATTTTGTTGAGGAGTATTCACAATTAGTTTGTGCCTAGTTATGCCATTCTTCCTATAATACTCTTAAAAGGAATTGTTACAAAATTCTAACCCATTATCATCTTTTAATCTCTTTACTTTCGTACCATTCTGATTCTCAACTAAATTTTTTCATTCCTTAAACTTCTCTAAAGTTTGATCTTTTAACTTAAGAATATACACCCATACCTTTCTTAAGAATTCACCAATTAAGCTCATGAAGTAAAACCTTAAAACACATACAGTTTATTTTGTTTAATCCCTTTCATCGTTACCATAAAACCTTTTGTTATTTTTAGGCTTCTTTTTTCCACTTTGAGACTGTAGCCTAAAGTATCCAACAGACCTAAAGACACTAGATTTCTTTTAAGATCTAGTACACGTCTTATATGTTGTAAGGTTCTAATGATGCCATCATGCATCTTAATCTTTACATCATCATTTCTCACTACTAAACATGTTGTGTTATTACTTATTAACACTTTTCCTTCATTGATTTTATTATAAGTAGTAAAAAAATCTCTAAAATGACACATATAAAAGGAGCAACCTAAGTCAATAACCCACTGATCTTTAGTCTTACTTTCTGATGCAATGAGAAGATTAACACTTTCGTAGCCCCAATCTAATGAATTTGAGTTTGGTATTCATTCTGTTGTTACACTAGAATTACCTTGTCTTTCTTAAGATCATTTAACTTTGTTCTTCCTCTCCGAGCAATCACTTTTAAAATGCCCTTTTTTATTGCACTGATAACATATTTTCTTCTTTATTTTGGACTTTGATTAGCTAAAGTTGTTTTTCTTAGTGTTTTTCTTTTCACCTCTACCTCTAACTGTTAGTCCTTCACCATTGTTTGAATCATTTGCCTCTACTTTTTGCAATTCCTTAGAATTCAAAGCTACCTTAACATCTTCCATAGAGAGTGTTTCCCTGCCAAATAGAAAAGTATCTACAAAGTGCTCATAAGAATTAGAAAGGGATCTTAATAGCATCAGTGTTTGGTCTTCATCATCAATCTTTATGTCTATCTTTTCAAGATCAAGAACGACCTTGTCAAAATTGTCAAGATGATCCTCCATTAAAATTCCTGGTTGTATATTGAAATTATACAATTATCTCTTTCTATACAACCTGTTTGCAAAGGATCTTGTCATAAACAAGCTCTTAAGTTTTAGCCACAAAGAGACTGTTGTATCTTGCTTTATCACTTCTCACTAAGACTTAAAATTAAAATATTATATGCTCTTCTTAGCATATCTTTCTTTTCCTTATTAGTCAAGGATGCAGGTAAGTTCTTCTCACCTTCGAGAGCTTCTTCAAGCCCTTGATGCACTAAAAAGGCTCTCATCTTTGCTCTCCAAAGATTAAAGTCTGATTCTACAATTAATTTCTCTATATCAAACTTTGTAGAAGCCATAACTTCTCCAAAAACCTTCAAGAACCTTATTCTGATACCAGTTTGTTGAGTATCAAATAGAGAAACAAAATACACATAGGTTTCTTGAACAAAATTGAACTTGAACACAGAAGAAAACAAACACAGGATCAATCACATAAACAATAGAAGAACACAGAATTACGTGTTTCAGCTGGATGCCTACATCCATAGCAACAAACACTCAAGAAAGAGTTGTATTAATTGAACAAATATTATCAATATACAAATATTATTAATTGAACACTCAAATTGGATGCAAAAATCACAAGAAAATCATCTCATACAATGATCCACTCATCAACCGAATATATACAATTTCCATAACTTAGCAACTAACCCAACTACGTGGCAAAACAAATTTGTCCAGGTCATTTAAAATTGCTGAGTATACACCAATGAGTTTCTGAGAATACTTCACAACAAGTTCTTTAGAGAGTTTATTGGTGTTTTTGGATGAATATCAAAAAGTTTCGGGGCAATGTATTAATTGTAGTAAAAGCTCTTTTTTGATTTCCCCGAAACGTTCAAATTGGCTGGTTAGTCTTATTCAAAACCTCATCGATTTTACTAAAGACTTTATTCCTTTCACCTATCTTGGTTGCAATATTTTTAAAGGACTGTCTAAAAACTACTATTTTGATGATTTAGTGACTAAAATTCGCAACAAAATAGCGGGTTGGCAGGCCAAGCTTCTGTACCCGGGAGGCAGTATTGCGTTGATTAAACATGTGCTTACAAGTATCCCAATCCATTCGCTTGCCATTTTTGATATTCCGCAGGTTGTTCTTTCCAGAATTAGTGGCTTATTGTCTGACTTCCTCTGGCATGATGGAAAGTCCCAAAAAAGGCATTGTATTTCGTGGGATAAAATCACTTGTTCTGTGAAAGAGGGAGGCCTTGATGTGAGAGATTTGCTGGAAATAATGTTGGCTTTTCGTATGAAACTTGCAAGGCAGTTTCAGACGTAGAATTCTTTATGGGCAAGTTTTATGCATGCGCGATATCGCTCGATGGCTGATTGCCATCATGATATTCGAGGTAATGCGCGGTGGAAAAATCTCCTGAAGGCTTGGATTGTTGCCAAACAATTTATTTACTGGGAAATTGGCAAAGGAGACATTAACTTCTGGTTTGATAAATGGCTTCCGGCTGGCCCTTTAGCTGAGCTTCCAGGTGTTATTGTTAACCAACAAGATCTTTCGGTTAAAGATGCTTTAGGTCAACATGGTAAGCTTTCTTTACTTGGTCTCTTGGATGCTCTGATACATGATATTCATTGCTTAGGGATTATTATTAACGATGTTGAAGATTTAATGTTTTGGAGTGAAACCATAAATGGTTGCTTTCAACAAATTCAGCTTGCAAGGTGATGCGAAAGAAATCCACTCCGTTGAGTTGGGATAAAAATATCTGGGGTCCATTCTTACCTACTAAAATTTCCTTTTTTCTTTGGAGACTAGCTTGGAGACGGCTGCCCACGGATGACTGGATTCGTAAAATAGGTGTTGCTCTTCCATCCAGATGCGTTCACTGTGATCGAGGCGCAAATGAGACCATTCACCATCTATTTTTTGACAGAGGTTAGGCTATGGGATGCTGGGATTGGTTTGTGAATAAATTCGATCTTGGCAAAAGAAATGACAAATCGTTTTAAGGTTGATGGAGCTAATCTTTGGAACTGCTAACTGCTCCATCCAAGTCGTGCGTATCTGTCGTCTTACTCTGGCTTTCGTGATTTAGGAATTGTGGAAGTAGCAAAACGGTGTGAGATATGCGGTGGTATCATACGTGTCTCTAGGGGAAAGATGGTGAAAGCATTTTCCCAGTACTACGAATGGTCTACCAATATCGGGGCAGAATTTCGGGCCTTGCAGGATGGGATTTTACTGTGTTTAGGCTTGGCTTTGAATCTATCCAATGTGATTACTGAATCAGATTCCAAGAACCTGGTGGAAATGTTGACTAAAGGCAAATGTGAACTGCGTAGTCTCCATACTTATTGGGCTTCTGTATTGAGTCTAGTTCATCAATCTCATGTAATTCGACATGTCTTTTGGGAAGCCAATTCTTGTGCAGATGCCCTCGCTAAAGAGGCAGCTTGTCTCAAACAGTGCAGGATTTTTAATAGGGTGGATCATCTACCAAAACGTGCTCAAGGCCAATAACGACTTGATTTTTGTGGCCTCCCGAATATTCGACTTAAGAGGCTTTATTAAGTGCTTTCTTCTCCTTTGCTTTGTTTTCACTATCTATGGCTTTTGTTCAATTTTCTATTAGCCTTGCCATCTTTTGTACCAAAGTTTTCCTCCGTTGTAGGTGAGGGTTTTTCAATAAAATTTTAATTTTAAAAAAAAATCTTCAACCCTAAATCCTAAAATTCTAAACCCCAAACTTCAAACTCTAAACCCTCCACCCTCAACCCCAAACATCAAATTCAAAAATCTTAAAAATCATAAATTCTAAACTCTAAAACTCCAAATCCTAAATCTTAAAACCTAAAAATAGAACTAGTGAGGATAGAAATCCTTCCAATTACCTTACTAATTAAATTAAATCTAGTCCTCCTGATTGGGTATTTTTACTAAGGCATCATCACCAAGGTTTTTTTGAAATTATATCATTTTTAGATATTTTTAGATTATTTAAGTGTTATTATAGTTCAAGCTTCAATTTGGATGGCAATAGTCGCAGTTACAGTTCTAATTATAATAAGCGAGGAGATAGTTTCAAAATGCTAAAGTAGAGAAAGATGTTAGGAGAAGAAGACCAAACTACTTTACTATTAATGGCTCTATTTATGCTTAGTTGTAACTAAGTGATGGTGAGGGATGAGATTTTAATAATCTTGTGAGATGATTTTTAATTAACTGAATTTTTAGAGTTTTACGGGTAGTATTTATCTTTTAAATTGATATTAATATATTCTAACATAATATTTGATTGATATCACTATCCTCTTTATATTTCTTTTATAAAATTTTATTGAATTTCCTTAAACTACATCACCCGCTACATTCACTGCAAAGTCAAGTCAGCTATTATCATAGCATTAGCTGGCATCATTGAGCTAAATAAGAATTATAGGTGTGAAGCTGTGCTACAGCAGTTTTATAACATGTTAAACCCTAAAATTTATCAAGAAGTATTATAATATCTATTAGAATGTCAGTAATTTATCAAGAAGCATTATAAATATTTATATCATCTATTATGGGTGCCATAGAATCGGTGTTAATTGTTTTTAACTACTAATTTTTGTACATTCATAGAGGGTTCATCTTTTCTTTTTATCATTTGGATTTGAACTTGCACTTTTATGCGCATTTCTGATAAGAATTGATTGATTTGTAAGGCATAATATGATAGAAATAAGCCAAAGTATAATTGTTTTTTTTTTTAAGAGGACGACACCTCTAAAATTTGTTGATTGTGCTCACGCATGGCAAAAGAAATACTATGGTCACGAAAGAAATCAAGACCCTGAGGGAAAATTTGAATAATACTTGGGACAGTTAAATAACAAGCAAATGAGGAGAACATAGATACCACTTATAAAAGCAACTAAAAAGGCCTTTTAATTCTAACATTCGGACCGCCACAAATATCCATTAGGCGTCGGCCTTGTGCAAGGCTAGGTAACTCATCCATTGTAGCAAAAAGTCGATGCTTTTCTAGACAAACACCCTTTTTGGCTAAAATATCTGCACAAGTATTTATTTTTCAAAAAATATGTCTAACAGATAATTATATATCTAACTTAATCTTATAGATTAAATTTTGACATTTTTAACTAAACATAATTTTTATGCTTATTTATCAAATATTAAATTAATATATTATCAATGATTGAGATTAAATTTAATTTTTATAATTAAGAAACATGTAAAATATAATTTTAATAATTTACGTAAAATTGTGTAAATTATATATATACATATATAATTGACAATTAAATGCTTTGGTTTGGTACAAAGACATTGGAACCCTGAACCAGGAAACACCGCGGCTAATTCTCTGACCCCGTTTTCTGAAACATTTAACAAATCAAGATATGTGTACTGCAAACTGTCTTCCTACTGTATGTGTTCATCACCATTAATAATTCTTTGTTTTATTAACATATTTTCAATCAATCTCTTTTGCCAAACTTAATCTCATAACTGAGTTATGATAATAAAAATTTTTAAAATATCTAGCATAATTTTGATGAATAAATTTATTTAAAGTGTCGTATATAACACCTTCTTTTTGACATATACATATATTATCAAATAATATTATTGTAAAATTGATCAAAATAATAATGTTAACAAAAAAACTATATACTCGACATAACTTATAAATAATTCCTTTGAAATCTTATCTTATCTACTTTTCTTTAAATCACACAAATTAAACAAAATAAATATGCATATACAAGTATATAGTTTCATTAAAAAGTTACAGAACTATGTATTCTGAACCAGTCTTGTTTCTAATTAAAGGATAAGATTCTACAAACAATTATTAAAAAACAAAGCCAACTCTTATTTAGTGATTCCTTATTGGAGATCCAGATAATATATACGAACTAAAGTTCTTTTATATATTTACTTACTCATATTTTGTTTCTTGTCGATTGAGTTTTATTTATGGAATTATGAGGATATATACCGTATGCAAGAGTGGAGTGCGTGCTTTCAGAGATGATGCTGTGCCACTGCCACATAGAGACCAATTTACATTATAGACAGGTCTCTTGTCAAATGACTCCTTATCAACTCCTGGCGTCTTTGAAAGTTAATAATATATCAACTAAGTGAAAAGAAATGATGGTGCGTAAAGTAAATAGATTTTCAGATTCTTAAATTATATGTGTAGGCTTCGTTTAGCATATGGCTCGGCTTTAATTGGAGTCCATCAGATAGGAATATTGCATGATGTTAAATTTGACATCTATGGTTTTAAGTAAAATAAAAGGGGAGATATAATTAATGATCATGTATAGAGGAGATAAGGATAAAGAAGACGATCCCTCCTGGGAGAGAATATTGAAGGAGCCATATCATGCTGAAGCTTTCCAAGAAAACAATGCGTTACATTGAAAATATCAACAAGCGATCATATCAAAGGAAACTCAATTCTTAAAGCTATGTCGTCAATGCAACACAGTCAAATTAAAGAATATATTCAGAAAGTGCATCAATTCCGATGTAGAACAAGGAAAGAAAAATAAAAGCTTAAATTTCTATAGAGTTGTATGTCAATATATATTCATTGATGAGTTGCAAATAATCTTCAATTCAATCAAGTTACAAGCAAATATATGAGCAGACCAGTGACATGCATTCCTCAGCTAAAAATATAGGAAACGCTGTCATGCTTCTCCTGGTGTTCAACCAGTGCTGTTACCTGGCGGCTAATTCTTTGAAGGTGCACGCAAGCATCATGAATAGATTAGGCAATGGGAAAAACATGACCCTTCATTGCCAATCCAAAGACAATGATCTGGGCCAGCACAATGTTGCTGATGGAAGTGAATTTGGGTGGGATTTCTCTGTCAATGTATGGGAAACCACACTGTTTTACTGTGACATGGCATGGGGAAATGTACAGCAGTACCACTTTGAAGCGTATGCCTTCGACAGGGACTTTGTGCGATGTGAGAATCAATGCTTTTGGCTGATATCAACAGAAGGCATGTATGGCTTAAATGGACGAACCAGATTTTGGGAATATATTTATCATTGGCCTAACTAAATTACAATTCATTAGTTCTCTAGTTAGGTTTGGGTACTTTAAATCCCATAGTCATTTGAAACCTCGTTCACAAATGCTGATCGATGCTGCATTTCTTTTCTTTCATTCACTAAAGCTTGTGGTTTATACAATAACCAAATTCTGTGCTTTCTTTCAATTAAATGATTATTTCTAGATGCAAGTATATTTATTTTAAGAGGATTCTTTGTTAGTTATTAGAGTCTAGTAGATCGTCACTTGTTTCAGTATCATTGGGTGGTCCTAGGACATTGTTTCAGTAAAATTGGGTGGATTTGTAAGAGTCCTTGGATATGGTTATAACTGTTATGTTTCCGTTTGATTTTAGAACAACAGGCAGTAGTTCCTACGAAGTGATAATGTAGCAATGAAATAATTTCTTTTTACAAATGTTTTAGTCATAGAATAAACGTTTTGGTTTATAACTTGATTATCTGCTACTAACAAGGTCTCTATAACTGCTTATGCAAAAAGTAACCTTAGATTTATTTCGGCTTTGGTGCGGATTCTTTCCATTTTACTTGTTATAATTCTCAGCATCATTCATACAAGTCCGCGATCTTCATCAATTAACCTCAATTCGTGCTAAGCTTCTTTGAATGATACTCCTCTTTTCTATCTCTAATTTCCAAATGTACAAAGTAGCAGCGAAATTTATTATTGAGTCTACATCATTGTTAATTTCATTATGAGAATAACTTCGCCACTTTATCTTCATATTCGGCATCCCAATTCCTAAACAACATGGAAATGTCTGTCTGGCGTAAACTTGGCCAAATGATAGAAGATCTGAATTCCATATGAAATACGCATTCTGGTTATAGCAAGATCACTAAGTTCACTTGAAAAAAAAATATATGGGGACAGCATACAAAAGATACCAGATTTCAATGGATATATAAACAACAATAAGGGCAATTCATAAATATTTAGATTATTATTAAAATTGACAAGGCATTTACTTTTTATCATTTTGTGAACAGACACATGCAGTTGTTATAAACATTTGGATAAATATACGACATTCAGGCAGCACTTACAATGGATAAGGATGATCTCTAAACTATATCTGCGAACTTACAATCATGGGACCAGAAATGTAGTCAAATTCCTTGGAGACAGGTTCCTGCATTGTCGAAGCTGAAGCAAGTGTGTGCATCTTCCTATCATCAATCACCTGGACATAGAGATGCTTGTTGGAGTGGCAGACACATAGCCTTGGCCTTTCTGGTGTCCATTCAACTCGAGAAAATATGAGATTTGTTGTAGAATTGTAAGTGTAATGCACAATCAAAGATCAAAGGAAACGGACTCCCTTCCAAAGGAAACATATAACAGAAATAAAGGAGAATAGATCCTCAATAGAGAAACAAATAACTTGTTTCACCTAAACATCAGAGTAGTTTATACGAAATTGGTGCAGTCTCAAAACTTCACCAACTCAAAAAGCAGAAGCCCAAGAAATGATAATTGGCCAAATGCTTTTGCACCTCAATCATTTACATGTCAGAGTAGTTTATACCAAGCACCTTGCTACTGAAGGGAGGTGAAATGATGGTGATATTTGTTGCAGATTTTGGGTCATTTTTTAAGTGAAAGGTGACATTTATGGGTTATTACTCATTTTTTATGAGTAATAAAGGTTAGGAATGACCCAGTAAAGTAGACTATATAAGCACCATATCGTATATACAATAACAACTAAGCAAATGATATTTATCCGAAATCACCATGAAATAGCTGGTAGATTCTACTCTGCTTCTGAATTACAATGAACTCAGTTTTTAAGCAAGCCTACTTTGAATAATGTTGCAGTCACAACATAAATTGGCAAGAAAGTACCTGAGTTTAGAGGAAACAAACCCATAAATGTCAAAGGACAAGAACACTATTAACGTAAAAACACCAACAGCATGTTGGAGATTTTCTTGCTGAGTTCTCTGTCAAAAACCGCCTGTGTCACAACCATAGACAGGAAAGGAACTCCAAATTTGGACATTGATCAACAATTACTCAACACCTGCAAAAGTTACACCACCATTAACCAATAAGAACACTGCCACTGAAATTGACATCAAAAGACCAAGATTTTGCTTTTGTTGCTTGTACCCCACACACTTATCCTTTTGCCTCTCAGGGTATCTATATTAGTAAGCAAACACTTTTGCCCAATGATATTTTTCCCATATATGGATGCTGAGATGGGTGAAATTGCAGAGAAGAAAGAAAATGAAATGTGAATGAAATGGAACTATCAAAAGATAAAAGAAAAACATAGCCTAAACAAATGAATAGGAATCTCAGTCTTTATATTGATATAATGAATCAATAGGCTTAAGAATTCTTAATCAGAACCCCAAAAGATTCTTATCTACATCATGGTATAAGTATATTAAGCTATAGCCATAACAACCCAAAAGATTCTTATCAACTGATCTGTTTTGAGTGATCGCCCATTATGTAAGAAAAATCTACCCAGTTGAAGACCTACTCAATAAAACCTATGCCCCCATTCATCTGGGGATTGCTTGTCAGCGTCTAGCAAGCAATTTTGCTCTTTATAGGGAAACTAGGTGATAATTAGCATGCATAATTGCATTTCAATCATTATCAATGCAATCATTATCCACATCCACTTTGATAACGTCACTCTTATATTTATGGGACTCGTTAAATGCCTTACAAGTTTTAATAAAAAGGGAAGAATACAAGGCAGAAGCTATTGAAAGTTTTCAAATAAATATTAAAGCTCTTTACTTTTTCTCAAATCTACAATTGTAACATTCTTTCTTTTTAAGTTTTTTTGTCAGTAAACAAAGTTTGGGAGCTTCTAAAGACTGTTGGAATCTTAACGAATGAGGAATTGTTTGTTTAGATATAGGAAGTGGAATGACATTAAATTCATAAGCACAAGGTAAAGTTTTATACTTTGGGCACAGATTAATAAGGTAAGCAAGGTACTGTCTAAGCAGCAATGAGCAGCAAAAGAAAAAATTGATAAGATAATGCAACAACTCACCTGAGAAGCCAACTCAGCAGCCGGTACTAAGATAACTACTCAAGGACTTCTTGATGATGATTTGCTAAGTCCTTGGAGCTCTTCTTGCCTAAGATGCTGAATCACAGGTAAAAGATATGCCATGTGTTTCTTCCCTGATCCACTTTGATCAGCTAAAATACAACTCTTTCCCTCAATGACAGGTGAAAATGCCATGGCCTGCAATCATCCAATAAGTTTGGCGAGGACCTAAGAACTACATAGAACCGTAACTTTTGGCGGGGGCTGACTTGATTTTTGAACATAGATTAGTTATATTCCACAGAGAAACGTAATAACAAACCACAAATTTTGAGGAATACTGTTCTTCAGTTTGACACAACACAAGCTTCATAGTCCAATATACTAGCTAGAAATTGATGCCCATTATAAATTGTCAGTCACGTAAGTGACCCAAACCAAAAAAAAAATCCAGAAAATCAATTCAGATAAGTATCTACCTAAATGCAAAGCAAGAATAAGTAATAAAACCAATACGAAAAAAAAATAATAATATTAGAAGAAGAAGAAGAAGAAAAAGAAGCTGAAGAAGCTATCTAATGCAATATCATCTGAAAATGAAATTGCAACACAGCAAACAAAAATAAAATGCAGGCCTCCATTCTCCAAAGATGAATAGGAACAAATCTACAAGGAAAATCTTTTCTGTTCTGAGATAACTCAAATGTTCATGTATGGTAGGTAAGAAATCTTGCCAAATAATTACATTTGCAGGTGGATTCTATGCATAAGTGAATTCTTGTGCACAATTTTCATGATTACTCTGGTTGCCCTTAGGGCATTCTCTCAACATAACTGAACACGTTAAGGACGTATGAAATGTTGCACTGTCAAGGATTCAATCATATGATCACTGCATCCTAATTCTTTAAAGGATTTTTGACTAAAAGTCTGTATCGGTGGACATTTTATTTTGTTGCTTTAGGAGGTCCATTGACTCAGATTGGAGGTGAACAGACACTACTTTTACCCCATCCTCTCCAGTAAGCAGCAGAATTTGTAGGAGCTGAAACCCCACCTCCATCTCTTCTGGTGTCAGAGCTTCGAGGTCCATTCCTTGTAATATGATAGTCAGAGATATGCTTGTCTACACGCACATTATCCATGTGTTCTCCTGTCCCAGTAGCTTGTTTCATCTCTCAGAAATCTGGCGACCTCGCAGCTCCTGAAACTCTTCCCTGTTTACCGTCTTCTTTTCCAGGGAATCATGTTTATTGACAAGAGCTTTAACTCTATGAACTCTCAATCTAGAAAAGCTTGCATTTAATACTTGCTATGGATGAAATTGGAGAATCTTTGCCCTTTGCAACTGTCGAGGGATATCGAATGGGTGTTTGAGCTTTAGTTGTACGACTTTTATATCAATGATATAAAGAGAAAATTAAAATAGAGGTTGAGAACCTGTTAGTGTCATGAGGAGGATTCCAATTGGAGGAGAGGAGAAGGTTTTCGGAAGGGACGTGAGGGTGAAGAGGGTCGTCGTCATTTCACCCGTTACAATCAATTACTCGCCAGTCTCCTCGTCGATAAACTGATAAGCACCAGAAGTTTCGAAGGGTGTCCGATGATAACCATCTCTAACCGTAACTACTCTAGGTCGTCGGAGTGGGTGGAGATATTTGTTAAACAATTTGCCACTGTTGCTTTTTCTTCTCCGCGGAGGAGATAGAAGAGGAAGGTAAAGGGTAGGAGCTTTTGCCCACATTGCTCTACCTACGACAGTGAACCTGGACAAGATGAGTTTTGGGGACGCGTTCGTTACACTATCAACTATCTCTTTATCTAGTCGTAACAACCGGTTATGGTAAACTGCAAAAAGATATTTTTGGCCCTTCCACAATCAATCAATCTCCGTTGCCGCTCACCGGCAGAGTGCTTAAATTACTGCTGGACTGCGCCGAATGCAAACTACAGACTTTGCTTAAGGTGCAGTGGGCTGTGATATACGAACTTACTTCACAAGTAACTCGTTCTCGTTTCCAGTTTCTATGATTAAAGAACTGATATATAGTAAACCATCCGCAAGTGACGAGCTGTTTTGAAATTGTATTATATACTTTTGCTTTAACCAGACTCTCGACCTAAATAACACCACTTACACCATGCAGCTGGGAATCACTTGAAAGTACCAAAATAAACTCCTTACAGCAATTATTAGTGTTTCACACATCAGTTCCTTCCTGATCAAGTCCTTTGTGAAGACAAGCTATTATTAGTTTGCAATCCATTATTTTAGATATACTATTTCAATCAAACAGTGAAAGGAAAACACAAAAACAGAACAAAAGAGACAAAATCCAAGAATCCCTCTTTGCATAAAAGACTAGCAAACTTGAACTCGAACCCCTGTTTCCACCAACTATTGCTACTTCATGTTCCACTGACAGATTACTATGATCTGTTATTTAGTTGTTACTTCCGTCAAATGAACTAATATATGTCCCAACAATCAAGTATTTGGACAATGTTCAAAACAATCAAGCAACCACAAAAGGTAATTTACCTGCCTGATTACTATGGTCAGCAGATGAGAACCAACAACATTCATTCCATTGCACCAGATTCCCCAAATACAACCGCCAAACCACATAACAAATGACAAAACAGAGAAAAATCAGCCAACTTAGAAAGCCAAAATGATAGAATAGCCCATCTCTCTTAGAACACAGAATTCAGTATGCTAATACCAGAGAGCTTGTCAGTCAAGGATCCATAAGAATGGAGGAAACCAGATTCACAGTACTTCCTTCACAGCACATTATTTGCAGTCCTTCCAATTATATATGTTATGTGAAGGTTGTAAAGTACTACCATCCTATGGAGTCATTGGATCAATCAATGTTGATTGTCAACCAAATCTTTCAACCCTTCAACGGCGTATTTCTTCCACGGGAAGAACACTAGAATGAGGTGACAGCTGATCAGATAATTCATTACCACTCTGACTTGTTCCACACATCTCACATATGCTTAACCAACCAGAATTATCATACGTACATGCTTGACATCTCCATATGCCAGGCGAGATGCCAGGTGCTGTTCTTCTGGTGTGATTCCCACCAACAGTTCCTCGACCATAAATCCTCTGCCTCCGAAAAAAGTAATGTACAAACCTCAGAGGCCAGCTCAATACACCAGCAGCACCTCTAATGATTGTAGTCAGAGGATCAGAACCTGAATATCCACCCTTCAACTTCAAATACAGAATCCCAGCAAGTATACCACCAAGGTGACCAAGAAATGAGACACCAGGCACAAACATCTGAATAATAATCAACTCTGCCCAAGCAGCATATCGTGCTCGTACTATCAGACCATGTACATTAGTGTAGTTTTCTGACTGAGAATTGAGAACTACTTTCATAGCAAAGAGGACACCAGAAAAGCCAACAGCATATTCAGAGTAATAAGTTCTCTCATAGTCAAAAAAGAGCACAAGAGATTTGGCTAGCAACAATGTGATACCCTGGGACATGCCAAGCAGTGCAACAACCATAGAAGCAAATTCAGTGCTTCCCATTGAAGTTTCCAATTGAATCCCCTTCCATAAAAGTGATGTCATGTTATAAAACAAGTGGGATTCACTTGCATGATAGAATGCTGACAACAAGAATCTTTTAAGGTCCTTGTGCTGTCAACCAAAGACAAACATAAATTAGCAGGTGAGAGCAATATAAACAATAAAACCATCTGCAAACATTAAAGATAGGCAATTTGAGGATATATACAATCAAAACATTCTTAAATAATACTATTAACTTGATTATTGTGTTAGTTTGATAAACTCGAGAGACCTCATGACACAAGAATTTGATAAAAATTCAAATCTTAATGGTTTGAATTATTGTTGATAACTGGTTTCTAAATTAAGCATTTTCAGTTTAATTGGGTCTTTTGAGAGTCAATTTCGAGTTACATAGATAACCTCATTCGATATGCAGGCAAATAGCAACTCCCTTAGAAATGAGATGACAAGCACACTTCCAATATGCACCTCCCGCAAGGAAAGAAGTATAAGTTGTTAAACACATAAAATATCAGTCACGATTATCTTAAAAAGCTTGTCAATGTATCAGATGATCATATTATGATTAACTAGTTATTCAGCCTGACTATAACTAGTTATTCATGGCAAAGCAAACCAATGAAAACTTGAAGTCAAAGCGGCCAGTCACTACCCAAAAAAAGATTCTTTGAAAGGCAATTCTAAAACTCAGATAGGCATCTGCATGCTCAAAAAATGAACTTGGGAGCCTTTAATAAGACAATTGAGAGTAAATCAAGAAAGGGAGTGGTTTAGAATTGTTGCCTACATAAAGTAAAGCGGGAAAATCGGATATTTTTAACAAGGATAGAGAGAACTAATCATGGATAAAAAGGTACAATAACGGCGGAAGAAATCGAAATTCACCTTGAGGATGAGATGGGCATTGAACCAGACTTGATCGATAGTAGGGAGAAAAGAGTCGAGGAAGGCAGGTCTGAGATAAACGAGAGTATTGGTGGCGAGAAGAGCGGCCGTGACGGGCGGTTTCCACGGCAGCCTACGATACTCGTTAAACGCGTGAAGAGCCAGCAGTGGCAACATTCCCCGAGAAACCCTCCTTCCTCCTCTGTCCATCTTTGCAGAGCTCAAACAGATAACAAAGATTGATAAAAATACATACGATTCTTAATAATAGTCGAAGAAAGCAATGCATTTATAACTCAGGATAAGGAATAACACCCTCCACCGGCGCGGCAAAGAAAGAAAACGGGAATTCCAGATGCTTCCTTTCAGTGTCTTGCTGCGGGTCCCACATTAATTTTTCCTTTATGTTTTACTCTTTTCAACATAAATTGTAATAAAAAAATTGTAAATTGAGGGAAAAAAAAGGACTCCTTTTTTTATTTTTATTTTAAGAAAAAGTGAAGACCGTGTCAATCATTTTATCCAGGTTCGACGAGACTCGGAGTGACAATTGCCTTTACAATCATCTTCCTGTCTGAATTTAGTTTCTTAATTACCGATTCCCTTCTTCGATTCCACATGAGTTGATCAGTTATCGACACACCATCGTTTGACTCGGTCTAAGAAGTTTTGCTGGTTCCGCAGAGAATAAGCTTATCAAAATCAACATCCTCTGATCCTCACCACTCGATTCATGTAAGTGTTCACTTAATTTAATATTGTCTTGCCTCCATAACGATTGTATTTGACAACCTCTGAGGTTTCGTCTATGTGATTTATGAACTGCGCTTGAATTTCTGTTTGTTCATGCCTTTTAGCTTTTAAGGTTAACAACACTAACCTAAGCATTTACTTAATGTTGATTGAGAAATGATCTGTGGATACATTGCCACTCTTATGCATTCATCTCGTCAAAAAAACACATTTTTAATTACAAACATTTATGAAATATGCCGCCCTATTGCGGCACTGTGTTCAAAATCTGAACCGTAGTTCTTTTTTTCCTAGTTTTAATTCATTTCTAAATACAAGAATACTGTTCTGTTTACTCTTTAGGGAATCTGTGCAACAACCTCTTATTCCTGGTTTACCAGATGATTTGGCTTTGAGGTGTTTGACCAAGTTGTCGCATGGATACCATGGACTACTTCAAACTGTCTCAAAGAGGTGGAGAGATTTGGTTTGCAGCCCCGACTATCCAAATTTTCAAGCTAAACAAGGATGGACTGGTAGCTGGTTGTTTGTTCTGACTGAACGTTCTAACAACCAGTGGATTGCATATGATCCTGAAGCTGATAGATGGTATCCCCTTCCAAAGATTTTGAGCGCCCATGACAATTGGCAACACACTGGATTTTCATGTTTGTGTGTTTGTAATCGACTCCTGGTGATTGGAGGTTCCTTTGCACCCCAGGATCCTGCACTTTCCCATCAAAAGCCAATAGTAACAAATGAAGTCTTGCAGTTTGATCCATTCAAGAAACAGTGGACTAGTGTAGCCAGTATGCGAACACCACGTTCTCACTTTGCATGCAGTGCTATTAACGGCAAGGTTTATGTTGCTGGGGGGCGCAACTCATCATGTACCAGGGGGCTTGCTCTGGCTGAGGCTTATGATCCAGTAACTGACAAGTATGCTTCTACATATAATTGTGATAATAATTTTGGGCTTGGGCTTGCGAAGTTTTTTCTTTTGCTTTAATTAACGATATGCAATTGCTTTCCATTAACTTATCTGCGTTTACATGATTCTCTTTGAACATCAGTTAATTGAATCACAAAAGAATTTGAAGGAGTGAGTTAAACCATGACATTGTGACTTGATCAGAATGTCCAGATTCATTATGATATGTGGCATCTAATGGAAATTTTGTTTGTATTATTTCTCAGTCATGTGCTTCAACTACCAAATACAAATATTCTTGGTCTTATGTGGAGAGTGTCCATCTATTACTAATTTTTCATTTCATAATAGGAGGTTCAATATTTAATTAGTAATTGACTTGTTGATTTTCAAAATTACCGTTTTGAAGTGTCTACTTCATTCTTTGCTTATTGAGGTTTTTGATTATTTTATTGTTTATTTTTATTATACATCTAATGCTTCTGTGGTATTTGTTTTCAAATCAAGTCTTTTTCTCCTTTTCCTCAAGTTGACTGAAATTAAGTTACTGGATGGTATCCATCCATTCCATTAGCTTTCAGCCATTTTTACCAGTCTTAGAAGAGTGATATATTATAAAGCATCTATTTTCTACAGAAGCACTTTTGCTTGGCAGAATGACTTCCTATATCATTCTGTTCTTGCTTGCTTAATAAGCAAGGATATTCAGATTTTTCTGCAGTTTCCTATGATTGAGGTGATTGTTTCTTTTGGACTGCTCATAGAGGTTTTTATTAATATTATTAGGTATAGCAATATGTTTATTATCTCAGCAGGCATGCAATGGTGTTTGTTGTAATATTTTCTTTGGTAACAATAATTAGATGTTTCATTTCTTAGTTGTAACATATTAGAAGTTGCAGATGGGAAGAATTGCCACCAATGGCCTACCCACAGATGGACTGTATAGGCTTATCATATAAAGGCAAACTTCATGTTCTTGGTGACCAAGTAGGCTTGTTCATCCAGAATGCATCTGAAGTTTTTGATCCATCAAGTGGCACATGGTGCACAGTGGAGGAGATCTGGCCTTTCTCAAGGGCAATGCAATTTGCAGCTCAAGTGATGGAGGATGGTCGACTATATACCGTCGTAGATTGGGGTGAGAACTTGATTAAAACCAGGGACACTGAAAAGGGAGAGTGGTACAATGTAGGTTCAGTTCCTTCAGTCATTCTTCCTGACCACTCCCGACCATTGGAGACTTTTGGCTATGGTTTTGCTGCCCTAAAAAACAAGTTATATATTCTTGGGGGGACAGCTCTCAAGTGGGAATGGTTAGGAGGCGGGAGGTACGAAATTAGGAGGTTGAGTCTGGTGAGGGTTTGTGACCCTTCAGATATCCCCTTGAAATGGAAAGAGACGAGACCCATGTGCGGGTTGTTATGTGGCTCTATACTAGGATGTGCATCAATGGAGGAAAGATCTTCTACCTGATTAAGGTAACACTATTTCTCCTTTCCAAGTCCTGAGGTTATCTCGAGTCAATACTTTTTGAGTAGATAATTGGCCAGGAAATGTTGGCTGTTGTGAATTTGTCTGTGGCTTTTTTTTTTTTTGGGGATCAATTGAGGCCATCTTGGCAGGATTGCCCTGTATTCCTTTCCCTTGGAAAGGAGAAAAAACAACAATTGAATTTGGGCACCATTTAAAGTTCCTGCAGTTCGTCACTCTATTGTTAAGAAATGTTTTGCTGCAAAAGGGCAATGTAATGGCATCTGTTTTCTAACAAAAATAGACCTGCATGTGCCCTACTTAGAATAATTCTATTTTCAAGTCATCAACCACAAGCACAACTCCCTATGGTTTCGATTTTTCAACAAACCCATTACATTGTTTCGCAAATAATCCATCTTCCTCAATTGCTAGGCATGCCAATGGAAGTGGGAGAGAGGACTAACCCTCTTTGCTTTACAGAGACGACATCAACTTCCACGTTTCATGTTTGCAAAGAATGTGTAAATAAATCCTTCTGGGGGACAGCACTGGGGAACTAAAGTTGCAACCTGCGTTGATTCTGACCTACTTGATTCAATGCTCACACACGTTGGAGGGTGCGTTTCTGACATTCATATGAATCGCCTAAGTCGCTCCAGAGAAACAGTTCTAAAACATGTCAACATACATATATGATCATTGTTGACTAGTTTTGATTGATTTCCAACTCTTAATAATTTTTTAGTAAGGGCAATCATTCATTTTCCAGATATCGAAGAGAAATAATGAAATAATAATAAGAGAACAGGAAACAGGTGCATAGTATATCTCTGCTGTGCGTGAGTGCCTGTCGGTGGGCTTCACCGCTTCAGTATGGGTCCCCAGTGTTAGTGCTTAATTAGATGATTAATGATTGTGAACCATTCAAAAAGACCACCCTTTTTCATTATAATTCATACTGACAGCTTATGATATTAATTCTGCTTCCGCTCGCCTCTTTACTAAAGAAGACAAGCCATATCAATTCAATTCTTCAAAACTCGCTGAATGATGGTGATCATTACCTGCATTAACTTTGGATTGCTCAACTGAATATACTAGTAGAGATGTATATATTCTCCTCCTCTTTTTCTTTATGCAATTATTTTTTAGTTTTATGCAACTTCCTTTTCAAAGAAAAGTTATGACGGAAGACGAACTTGATCCCTTCTCTCTCTTTCTCTCCTGTATTGCCTCTTCTGATCTTCCAGGACGAACTTGTTTTTTCTTACGTTCACTTCTCTTTTCTGCTTACATTGATATCTGAAAACCATAGTGAAGCTATGGATTGTAGTCATGGAAGTAAGAGCAAGGGGTTACCAGCCCTCGTCAGTTTAATGAGGGCTTATGGGGTAATGGGTTTGCTCTTCTGCCAATGGGTGGACGGACTCCAAGACTTTAATGCCACATTGTACGATAACGTGGAGAGTTACGTGATTTATGATATTAATCCGTTAATGGTGGGTCCTTCTTTTATAAATAGAGTTGTCTGTGACGAATTTCACATTGGATATAAATGAGTTATTTTTAGAATTTATAAGATACACTCTAATGAACATAATTTTTGAAAGGAGTTAATGGCTAATTCGTGACATGCGCTAAAGACGCAGGTATTCTCTGCCTTCTCTCCCCTGGAATTTGCTGTAAAATGATCAAAATGCATTCTGTACATTAAACTCCAGAAATTTTATATTTTGACTTGAGCCCAAGTTACCCAACCAACCAAATCTCCTGTGCCAAATCTGTCTCGATTATATTTGTGATTGCAACTGCATGTGGTCTCTTTGAGTTATATATAATTGAGGACATTTTGATTATTTTGTACAATATATATATATATATATATCTGCAGAACTGTTATTCTTAATTGAGCTAATACTCCTTTTAAGTCCTAACTTGTTGCGAACAACAGTTTGTGGAAAGTATTTTTCTTTCTCCTATTTATAATAGTACTTATTTTTCTGACCTTTCTACCCCATAGATACATACACAGCTTGTCTGGACGGAACGTTACCAGGGTATCATTTCCACCGGAGTTATGGGTCGCGTGCCCACAGTTGGCTCGTTATGTTGGAGGCACGGGAACCGATCCAAAATCCTTGGCATGGCACACTATCTGCGCTGCTGCTTTCATATTTTCACCACCATAATTGCCATCCAAGTAAAATTTTAAAATTCCCGGTTCTATGAAAATAATTCCCTTAGTTTATGAGTTCTGAAATAGTAGCAGAATCTGATATGATAGAAGTTAACAAGTGGGTGGGCATGACTTGCGAACATCCCATTTCCTGGTTGAATGCTGACAAAACTTTCCCACTGGATTTTGGATTGTGAACAGTGCAAGCAAAAATCTTCGATATTGTTTGAGGAGTTGATTAGAATACCTTGACTGTTAGCTATCATTTTAGATACTGTTATTGGAATAAATAATTGTTATTTTGCATTTTAGTCGGCCTAGAATATCCTAATAAGACTATCAAAAATAAATTTTACGGTTTTGAGGTTGGGATATAAAACAAAACCCATGGGGAAGTGTTTCCTGCCACCAAAGCTTTCTCCAATTATTCAACTACCTCATGTTTCCAAGCTCTCCCTTCATTCTTACCTTGTGCCGCCTATGATTGATGAGTTTGACACAGTCAAATATTCCAATGACGGGGAGGAGGATGGTATAATACAATTAGGAATTGTGCTTACCGCAAGAAAACTCGCCATGGTTCATCAGCATATATGGAAAAGCAGATACCGTTCACTGGGATATTAAGCAACAAGGCTGAAGAAAATCCTGGTCATACCTCTGAATTCATGCTGGCTTGATTATGCAAATGAGTTGTTGTTCTTCATGGTACCTATATTCCGGATGGAACTATAATATGTGCAGATTTTTTTAATTGGAATAGAGTAAAGATTCGATATTGTGATGGTGCATCGGTCAGTGGGGACAGTCAAAATGAGGTTTGTGGAAATATACATTCGTGTACTTTCGTTAATACAGTTTTCAAAGAAAGCTGACCTCTATACTTCATTTGTCCTAGTTCCACCTTGAGAAATGACAATCTAAGATCCAACATTGTCTTTGATTTTCCACTCTCTACTTCATTTCTCTTTGTTTGCAAGTTATTTAACTACTTTTTTATGTAAAAGTTATGCTAGATAGAAATAATACTTATGTAGTAGTATGACTCAACTCAACTCAACTCAACTTGGTCCTGATGCCACTTGACCAAGTTGGTTGGGTGAATGAATAGTGATTTCATCCTTGCTCCAAAGCCAGTGCAACTGTATTTCAGAGGACAGTGGATCTGGTCAGCTGCAACGGAAGATTGGATGTCAAATGGGATGCGCTATGCTAAGCAGGTCTGTGTTTTACCTGATTCAATTATAGTATGCCTCTTGATTTTGGTTTTGAACACATTAAGTTTGTTTTTCCTCTAGGCTCTTCTCGCTGGATGTTCTGCTGGGGGTCTAGCATCAATACTGCACTGTGATGAATACCGTGAATTATTTCCATGGACTACTAGAGTCAAGTGCCTCAGTGATGGTGGATTATTCCTTGTTGCGTAAAACACCTCATGATCTTTAATCATTTCTATATCTTTTGGTTACCTTGATGCTTATGGCTGCTGTGCGGTCTTGTGTGGAATGGCAGAATTGACATTTCTGGTGGGCGCACTGAAAGAAACGTATTTGGTGGCGTGGTTAGCCTACAGGTGCTTCTTATTTCTATCAAGTTTTCTTGATACTTATTTCCTGAATGGACACTAACTAAGAGGCTGTGATCCAAATAACTGCAAAGTGCACTGTATGATATGATACTATGCTAAAAAGGTAGTTACAAGATCTAGAGGTACTTTGGTCATTTGTCTAACCATTAAAAATTATCTCTGACTCGACAGTGGGACTGCCACGTATACTAAAATTTGCACGATCATTATACCTTAATCAAGTGCTGCTAACCATCTTAAGGATCAATCTTAGTTCTTAGAGACTGTCAGTTGATCTCTTTGATTACTCGAGTGAAATCTCGTTTTTAGTCTGTGCAGGTTCAGAGTTGCATATGATCTTGGTAGAACTACTAGGTTGATATCTGCTTTATAGTTTTAACCATATGTATTCGTAGAAGTTACTGTGTTTTATGGAGTAGAAATTTTTCACTTACCAGTTAAGAAAGTTATGTTTTATGCCCATGAATCCACCCCAACATTCTTTGCTATTCCTCTATTGCTGCACAGTTTGACTTAGTTCTAAAGAACAATGACATCTTTGCATTGTAGAGACTGTGGAACTTGCCAAAGAGCTGCACGAAACGCCTTAATTCAATTTTGGTAATACCTTTCATTGTATATGTATTATCATACAAATTCCTATATGGGATAGACATAATCGCGGCACATTTTATCTTCCTGTTCCCTCCCTTGATATACACTTTCCTGTTATTTTCAGTGTATTTTCCCTCAGCATTTGATTGCCAGTATTAGGACCCCGCTTTTTCTTCTCAATGCAGCTTATGATACATGGCAGGTAAGTTCCATATCTTCACAATTTACATAGATTAGTATATTCCTTGCAAATCTTCACCATAGATGAGGCAAATGCAAAGGTTTCTGAAGATGTTGTAAAAGAGCATTCTTGATGCCTTGATATATTTTTAGATGGTCAGAGCCATAGAATTCTAATCTTCAGATGGCTCATGCAAGTTAAAATCTGCAAAACTCATGCAAGCAAAACTCGTACAAGTTAGTATATGTGCAAAAAAGAATCCCCATTACCAAGTTCCTAACAGTTAGAGGCAGGAGGATAGTGGGTTAGTGTGAAGCATGGATTTTCTTGCTTCAGGATGACTATATGCTGCCTTGCGTGATGAGATATTGAGCACCCAGATGACTTAATATTTGAGTTGTTCTTTTAATAAGATTCAGGCAAGTTTAGCTCCACCATCGGCTAATCCCCATGGCAATTGGCATGAATGCAGAAACAACTATGCTCATTGCACAGCATCCCAAATTCGTTTTTTGCAACACTGGATTACATCCATTGTATCAATAGCAGCTTCAACTGTTTCTGTAACATTTATCAGCGTTCTCTCTCTTATTGTCTGACGCAGGTTTTCGGAATCAAATGCTTAACACTGTTAAAGGCTTATCAAAGCACAAGAAAAATGAGATCGTTATAAATTCATGCTTTGCTCATTGCCAGACCGAGAGACAGGATACATGGTTTGCTCCAAATTCTCCTCGCTTTGGAAATAAGGCATGTTACTGGCTTATTATTTCTTGAACTATATTCAGCATGTTGGGTAGAAGTCATTAAGTCTAGATCACTCATATAAGTTGTTTCATCATTCCTTGTGAATAGAGCTGAGGTTCCACCTAAAAATAACTATATTTTGGACTTCATATTCCTCAAGGTCATTACCATTCCAACCGGCTCATTGGTATGGGAATGGAATAGTCCAATGATCAAACTTATGGATTAAATTTTAGTGGAACATAGTTTGATCTTTCAACAGCTATCCCGTTCCATTGTTCACCATACGGGACTTATACATCACTTATGCAATTCTTGATCATTAATCAAACTAATATAAAATCATTCAGCATAGGACTTGACTGTATTGCAAAGCGCAGGACAAATAATCATGAGGTTTGCTATAACACTCGCCGGAGTCTGTTGGATGGTATATCATGAATGGTTTTTAAGAAAGAAAATGAAAAATGAAAATCAGCATATCTTTCAGCTAATTCTTGTGCTCTTTACAAATTATTTTAGATTCTCATTTTGTGACAATTTCTTGTGTTATCTTTTATTAATGCTCGGTTCAATCTCCTGTTATGTATCATCAAACGAAGTATCCGAGGGAAAAATCTTTTGTCATTCCATGATTTTCATGCATTTTCTCTATTTATTTATTTATTTATTTCATGTCATTTTACAAGGGATTTCAGTTATAGATAACAACGCTCATCTGATTCTTATACATTGATGATAAACATGCAGAAGATCGCAGAGTCCGTCGGTGACTGGTACTTTGATAGAGTGAACATCAGGGCTATTGATTGTCCATTCCCTTGCGACATGAAGATGTCGTTTCTAATTACTGTTTGATGAAGTTATCATTTCTATTTTTGTCTTTGGATTTTCTTATCTTCAAAAACGATATTGCTATTGGAAATTCGATCACAAAGAATAAGACGTTTCTGAGAAACACAGATTGTGATAAGCATTAAGCAAGCCTGTTCAATGTCTTTTCCTTATTTTGGTCATAGCCATGCAGTTTCAGCAGGTTGAGATAGATATCTTGTGTAAACTCATTTATAATGTTTTTGGTTGAACTTCAAAGAAATAGCCCTTTGACATATACTTGCTAGCTGGTTGATTTTAGTGTGTGTGAGTGTGTATACACATATACACACACGTAGATCTTAACTGACGAGAGAGTGGACACAATCGCTGAGTTCTTTAATTTCCTCTCATGCTACAAGCTATCAACTAAGAAGCTTACTTTATTCGCATATCATATGGTTGTCATTGCTTTAGAACGGATTTTACTCATTAATTCACACCATCAAACACTAAGTAGTCATATGGTAATCTAAATGGATTACGGAAAGAGCCAGGGCATTTACATTTTCCTAGAAGTGTCTCTAATAGTAGAAATTAACCCGGCCGATAAGTCTCGAAATAAACATTAAAATAAAATGTTTAAATTAACTAACTAATTTGTCAGCCCTTGCTCTTGCACAATTGATCCTGCTTTAGCTCAATTGCACTTTCATCAACTTTAGGCCTTGTGTTCATAAGGACCTGGGAATCAATGATAACAATTAGAGCAAGTCAATATAAGATTGATAAAGCTTATTTTATTATTCTTAATTTAAATTAAGAAAGCAATATTAAGATTATGATATGATAATCTCGTCACCTTCCGAAGCATAGTGTTTTCATTGATCAAGGTTGAAATCTTCTCCTCGAGTTTAGAGTTTGTGTCCTGCAATTCTTTGGCTCGCAGTTCCATTTCATTAACGTAAACTTTCTTCCTTTCTCGAGCTTGTTGAGCAGACACCCTATTCCTCAGCAACCTGCAGCAGCAGGATTCCCTTAATTAATTTGCAAATGAAATGAGGATACTAATGCCTTTCTTGAGCGACAAAAATATCGAAAAGAAAAAAGAAAAAAAGTCTTAAGAATACAAATAAGAACCCAAAACGAAATCCTAGCCATCTGCTGATTTAATTCGTACCATTAATTTTATTTTTTAGAAATTAAGGGTTACAAGAATTAACTATTGACCAAGCGGGCGTGTGCGTGTATATACATATATTATGCAGTTGTACGAAGTTACCTCTTGAGCCTTCTGTATTCCTTATCAACAGGATTACGTCCCCGGCGACGCTTCTGGTTTTGAGTATCAGGATTGGGGTTTTGACTAGTGATGGTTGAATCAACGGGTTGTCGATTTTCCACGTCCGGGACTGTAAATAAATCTTCATCGCTCTCTTCTGCAAACCAAAAAAAGCCACACCAAAACATCCATGTAATTATAGAAAGGTTAAAGAAAAGCAAAAGGCCGGCTGTCGAGAACCAACCAACTTTGTTTCTCTTTTGCGAAATGAGAGAACCACTGTTGTTGTTGTTGTTGGTGCTGCGGTTTCCCCGTGAAGAAGAGCTAACTTCCACCAGCTGCTGCTGCTCCTCGTAATTCGAAACCATGAGTCGTTGTTGATCTATCTATTTTGTTGGGATTTCTACAGAATTATTATTGTCGTGTGGCTAAACTGAGAATTGATTATACACAGAAGAATCGGCATATAGAGAGAGAGAGAGATTTGCATTCGCTTAACAGTGATAATAAATAATTAAGTTGATGGGCATTATTTTCAATTTGTGTTGGGTGGGTGAGAATGAGATGTGTCATAACAATTCTTGGATTTGGAAGTGGAAGGTTTGGTTCATGGAGGAACACGTTGATGCATGGATAACCGCCCCTTTTGCCTCAACTAACCTGTATATTAAAAATAAATAAATAAATAAATTGCAACAAATAAAATCAAACTACATATATAGTAAAAACTATGAATTTCTACCTTTTCCTTTCTTTGTCCAAATAACTCTTGGATTTAGTTATTCTCTGCTGCCTTTCACCTTTACTTCTTTACGTAATTTATTCTCTTTTTGCAGAAGGATATCTCTCTCTTCTTCTTTTTTATTTTTTAATTTTTTATTTAAAGTAAAACAAATTAAAGGTGAGATCATAAATTCAAATGAGATATTCTAGTATTTCTTCAAAAAGAAAAGAAATGTATAGGACATGCCTTTAACCGTACGCAAATGACATTCTCTGTTATTCTACATAAGGAACTTGAGAAATCATGCATCCGCAATGTAATGAATGAAAGTATTTACAAGGTAGAAATTCATTGACAGAAAAGAAGTCGTTATTCCTTCACATTCTTCTGTAAGCTTGGTGTACATAAAATTACAGTAATAGCACCTTTGCGGTAGATTATTACCGACAAAATCGGAGTGAAACTATACGCACGACCTTTCAAAGTGATTAACTGCTGGATCCCTTGTTGATATTTTCACGAGTCAAAAGAGTAACGAAATGAACAGTCGCACGGTTTCATTTGCTAGTTATCTGGAATCGCCAACAAGAATTTGCTTGATTGATTGTTAAATGTAACTTCGTCACTATGCCTTATGATCTGTCATCATCCTTCCGACGCGACATGAATTAATAGACAGCCATTTATGTCTGAGTTGTGCCCTTCTCCTTGGAAAGGATTTTTTTTTTTTTTTCTATATCATGTGCTAAACTACAATAAATGATGCATGTGGACACACACACACACACACACACACACACACACACACATCCAATATATATACACCACCCATCTTTTCAGCACTTGCAGATTTGGATCCCTTAAAAACTAGCGATATATGATGTGTGTGGCACAACAAATGCCCGACCTCACCTCATTCTTTTTAGCAGAAGAAGTGCACTTAAATGTGTAAAATAATACGTAAATGCAAAGCTAATTAAGCTAATTAAGATGAAGAACAGAAGAAAGAAAAAGATTGTCAAGTACATTATACACAGTTAATTCACACGGAATACGATGATATACATACATACTTCTTCTTCTTCTTCTTCTTCTTTTTGGTCCATACTCACGTTTTGTGGGATCTATTAGTGAACTAAGTTTTGCATTGTTTCAGTTATATATGACCCAGATTTTTATGTGTATTTGGTAAAGAAACTAAAATGAAAATGAATACATAAGAAGAATTGATCACCAGTTGATTAATTATTACAGAAGCCCAGCTAGCTTCCTACGTGGTTAGAATTCTAGCTAGCTAGCTAGCTGCGGGGGCAAATTAAAGCAGCAAAGGTTCGGGGTAGAGAGGAGAGAGACATATCAATATCATGTTGACAGTTATGAGTGTTATATATATATATATATACATACAGAGAGAGAGAGAGAGAGAGAGATCCATAAGCATGCAAATGCAATAGGAAACGTTCATGCTTTGTTCTAGCCCACAATCTCCACCACACCCTCATAAATATTGCTACTACTATGGCTATGGAATATCAAGATCTTTTTCTCTGTTTGGACCACGCAAGTTGCTGCTTTAATTTTAGTAGCAACTATACTTGGCCCCCGACTACTGATTAATACTTAATTATTTAATATAGACATTGTGAACCGGCTGAAATTCACCTGACATTCTCACACTCTCGCAGACAGACGCAAATAAATAGCACTATAATTGTTTGTGTGTGTGTGTGTGTGTGTAATAACTCGTAAAGCTTATATATTATCTTGGTGAATTATCTTTGCCGATTGAATGACTGCTACCTATTGCCCAAGTGATAGATTTTAATTGATGATATATATTGATTACTATTAAATGCTTAAATGACTCTCCTAATCAACTCTCTATTCAAAATCCTAGAGAACTTGAATGAATTAATTAGCTCGATCCATGTATATTCCATTATTTTTCTTATTTCTTTTTGAATTTCCCTAAAACTACCTAGTTAGGTTGTCTTTCTTTTACAGAAAAAAAATAATAAAATAAAAGAAACTCTTTATATCTTTTCTTCTAAAGCTGAAGTCTGCCATGACTTCGAATGATATTGGGTCAGACATAACGTAGATTTTTCAATTGTTCTGAGCATTGTATGTATGTATATCTCCTCTTCCTGTGTTAGTGACTGACACTGCTCTAGACTTTAGTCTCTTCTTAATTATTGTTGTCCTTGCCCGGCCCAAACATGAGGACTCCAAATCATATTTTATTAAGACAAAACAATTAATTAAGCTTTGTTTAATTGACATAACAGTTTTGCGAGTAAAATGACTGCATATATCTAGTGAATTTATTAGTCCATGATCTATCTGTTTATTCGCTGGCAAGCCAACCAAATTCTAAGAATGTTGGTTGTTTTAATTAATTTCACCAGTTTTGAAAATGGGTGGTGGCCGACAATACCCCACTCCCTTAATTAATAGAGTTTTCACATGCGTATATAATATCCTTATTGCTGTAAGTCTATCTAGCTCTCTTACTGTAATCAAATCTGGCATTTTCTAAGAACATAAAAACCAAGGCAGCTTTACCAACTTTCGTATGGACCAGACCAAGCATGCGATGCATACATAACTCGATCGAATAACATGGAAGAAAGAATACAAGAATGACAAATCATCTCAGGTAGCTCATGTACATTTTAGCTAGCTATTACTATATAATAATATTATTTTGGAGATGTTGCTTGCCCTTTCAATTAATTTGCTTCTCTTTTGGCACATATGGCTACGGTTTATCAAAAAGCAAGTAATATTAATCATCTCTAAGTACATGTTAGATTAGACAGATATGGATGTACAAGGAAATTGAAAACAAAGGGCGCGCCTGAGCTTCTTGTTTAATTCATCGTTCTTTTACATGTAAGCTGTTGTACACTTATTTGTGAAAAATCAAAAAGGGTCATGCACTCATTTTAATTAAGTGTCCACTAGTTCTTGGTCACATACAAAATTACAAATTACAAGCATGCTATTCCTATATTTCACTGTCATGCAACTGTGGCTTCGTGTTTCCAAAAATTTTCAAATACAGCTTTTTTTTATTAATTAATCATTTTGAAAAAAAATAAAAAAGATAGCGTAGCATATATCATTTTATACCTACTATAAATGATACACATAAGAATGTTAGGACGAGGATTAATTAAATGGTGGAAGAGGAAAATGAGTTGTCAAATTGGAATAGTTAATAAATTAACTAAAATGGGTTAAGGAAATACAAATGCAAATGCAAATACAACAATAAAAATCCAATGATCGCCATACAAACCAGCTCATGTGACCACCTGTCTTCTCACCTTTTCTATATTGGGTGGGGCTGGGTGGCTGCTCTCCCTCTTCTTTCCTTTTTCTTCTCTTCTTTATCTAGCTAGTTAGTTCCCCCGATCATTTTCCATTTTTCTTCTAAAATCTTTAACTATTAGAGCAGGGAAAGAGCAGTGCTACTATTACCATCTCTATCTCTTATTACTACTAATATTTTTCATTCTTAATTTGATTGATTCCATATTCTCAGCTTTTCCTCCATGGCTTCTTCTGATACTCAGACTGTTGTATCAGTATCATCAGATCATCACGCCACTGCTGATCATGAGGTTAGTTTCTTGATTGACTGGTTTGCATGTATCCGTATATAGAGGATCTTGTGCTGTACAACTCTCGCATAATATATAATAGAGATTCATATGGGATATGGGCACATAGCTGGTTATGTTCTTTAAGAAAAGTTGATTATCTAGGTTTACTCTGTTGTGTCTCGGACTCGGAGTAAGTATAACTTGTAGAGGCTTTTGGCCAAGAACCCCTTTTTACTTGCGTAAGAAGACTCAAATCTTGCCTTTCTTTCTTGGATATTACTAGTGCTCTGTCTATGTCTTGTTATAAGTGTCTGGATAGATTGAATACCACATGAGTTTTTTGCTTTAAAACTATTTGTAGAATATCTGGCTACCAACGTTCAAAGGTTTATGTTGGATTGCATGTTTAGATATCTAGTTACGTATCCAAAATTCTTTATTATTAATTAACTTCTTATACAAAAGATGGCAAAACATATATCCATCAACAATGAACCTTCTTAGCTAGAAAGTTAATTAAAAAATAATCTTTGATAGAAAAATTGCCGCATGCCAAGTTCAGTTAGACATGTTATACTCTTTATATTGCCTCAATAGCAGTTAATTGTAGAATAGTAACTGCAAACTATTTAGTTCGCGGACTTCCTGCTGCAGCAAAGCAAAGTTCCAGTTTTTGTCCACCTCCCTGCTTCTCCTTATGAAATAGGCTAGACTCAAAAGTTTGGTTCCGCTTATGATATCCAGGTCTTTTCTTTTGTTCTTGTTCCTAAGAAAGAGACAACAATATCATTACCATGACAATGGCAATCTGATCAATGGGCATAATCACTTATTTTTTAAGAACCTAGCATATGCAAGATTTGTTGATGAAAATTAAAATCTAATCACTAACAAATAATTAAGAAAACTTAAAAAAACTTACCAAAACAATTCTATAGCCAAAAATATAAAAAAAAAAAAACAATGAATTCAAGATAAAAAAAATTTATTGTATTGATTCCATAAATTTGAGAGTTCTTTTTTATATAAGATAAAGTCTATTTAAAGTATTTTAGTAACTAATCATAACTGTTATTAATAATTTTAACTAATTTTTAATAAAAAAAATGACTTAACTAATTAAATTATGCCCTCAACTTTTACTAACCCAGCTCAACTAACTTCTAATTACCAAAATTAACAAATTTTGCTTAATAATTTCGATCACATTCACATTTATAATCTTCAAATTGTGGGAAGAATTCATCTGTACATTTTCTTTGCTTAAGTTTTCCGTATAAAACAGCTTTTGCTTCTCTAATGCAGACCTGTTCTTTCAAGTTGGGAAAGTTTGTCTTCTCAAGCCATGTTGAGTTGGAGCTAATATGATTTTGATTTGTTGCAGCCTGTGGAGAAGAAGGCAATCGAGGAAACTGAAACAAACAAGCAGGAGGATATTCCTCCACCCAAGGACGATGGAAAACAAGATGAAAAGGAAAAGCCTAAAAAAGATAATTCTTCCGAATCAGAACTTCCTGTCACTAAATCCAAAGAAACATCAAGTGATAAGAAGACAGAAGTTCCAGTGGCCGCTGAGGTTGACAAAGTCGAGAATTCCCCTTCTACAGATGTACCTGCTGAAGCTAATATAAAAGTTGCAGATTACTCTGTTTCAGAACCTGCAACATCTGCCATTTTGGATTCTACAAGTAAGGCTGTAGATGAAAACTTGGAAAAGACAGCAAGTGAAGCAACCGAAAAGTTATCAGAGGAGAAGCTGGCAATTGAAACATCTAATGCAATGTCAGAGGCAAAAAAAGAGGCTGAAGTAGTGAAAAAAGTAGCAGAGGAGAATACTGCAGTTAAACTATTACCAGAGGAGAAACCAGCAATTGAAACAGTAGTGCAAGAGGAAAAACCTGCAGTGGAAGATGTAAAAGGGGAGAAACCGGCAGCAATTGAAGCAGATGATAATGTACAAGAGGAGAAACTGGCAGTTGAAAATGTACAAGAGAGGAAACCAGCTGTTGAAGATGTACAAGTGGAAAAATCAGCTGTTGAAGATGTACAAGAGGAAAAATCAGCAGTTGAAGATGCAAAAGAGGAGAAACTGACAGTTGGAAATGTTCAAGAGGAGAAACCGGCAGTTGAAGATGTACAAGAGGAGAAACCGGCAGTTGAAAGTGTTCCAGAGGAGAATCCGGCAGTTGGAGATGGTCAAGAGAAATCAACAGTTGAAAATGTACAAGAGCAGAAACAGGCAGTTGAAAGTGTTCTAGAGAAGAAACCAGCGGTTGAAGATGTTCAAGTGGAGAAAACAGCTGTTGAAGATGTAGAGGAGGAGAAACCAGCAATTGAAAATGCACAAGAGGAGAAACCAACAGTTGAAGATGTACAAGAGCAGAAGCTAACACTTCAAGATGGACAAGAGGAGAAACCGGCAATCAAACATGCGCAAGAGGAGAAACCAACAGTTGAAGATGTACAAGAGCAGAAACCAACTGTTGAAGATGTACAAGAGGAGAAACCGGCAATTGAAAATGAACAAGAGGAGAAACCAACAGTTGAAGAAGTACAAGAGCGGAAACCAACACTTGAAGAAACACAAGACGAGAAACCGGCAATTGAAAATGTACAAGAAGAGAAACCAACAGTTGAAGATGTACAAGAGGAGAAACCAACAGTTGAAGATGTACAAGAGGAGAAACCAACAGTTAAAGATGTACAAAAGGAGAAACCAGCATTTGAAAATGTGCCAGCGGAGAAACCAACAGTTGAAGATGCACAAGTGGAGAAACCAGCAGCTGAAGATGCACAAGAGCAGAAACCAACACTTGAAGATGTACAAGATGTAAAATCGGCAATTGAAAATGTACAAGAGAAGAAACCAACAGTTGAAGATTTACCAGTGGAGAAACAAGCACTTGAAGATGTACAAGGGATGAAACCAGCAATTCAAAATGAAGAACAGGAGAAACTTGCAATTGAAGCAGTTGAGAATGTACAAGCGAAGAATCCAGCTATTGAAAATATAAAAGAGGAGAAACCGACTGTTGAATTTGTACAAGAGGTGAAACCGCCAATTGAAAATGTCCAAGAGGAGAAACCAGCAATTAGAGGAGTAGAGAATGTACAAGAGGAGAAACCAGCTGTTGAAAATGTAAAAGAGGAGAAACACACAATTGCAGCAGCAAGAATATCTAGTGAAGGAAAAGTTGATGAGGATAAACATACAGATGTAAGAACTATTGATGTAGATGGAGGGCCGTTGAAGGATGAAGCCACAGTAGCAGAGAAAGTTGCAGAGGTGAAGGAAGATAAGAATGTCAAAACTGAGGAAAAGACTGAAGAGAAGAATGAAAAAACTGAAGAACCAATTCAAAATGAAAGTACCAAAGATGGAGATGTAACTGGTTCCAGTGTTGCTGCTCAAGTAGAAAGAAAATCTTTAGAGGCAGAGCAGGGTTCTAGAGACGTGGAGGTGGTCAAAGAGAATTTGCCCTCATCTGTTGAGACTAAAAATGATAAAAATATTGCTGAAAATGCAGCAGAAGCCATAGGAGATGTCAAGCCAGAGGAAACCAAGAAAGCTGAAACAAATTTGGAGAGTACAAAAGAAACTGTTGATGATAGGAAATCTGATCCCCCAGCCAAGGAGTCCTCTAAAGAAGGTGATGACACAAAAACATATGGGGATGTGCATACAAAGGAGGTTTTAGTTAAACCTGCACAGAAATCACCAGGGAACATACTGTCAAAGGTAAAACACTCAATTGGAAAGGTGAAAAAAGCTATCATTGGGAAATCTCCGAGCTCCAAAACCCTCCCACCTGAAGCAAAAGGAGATGAAAAAGTCAATTAAATGTGAAGAACATAAAGGTAACATTACTGTTGTTATTTGGTATGGTGATTCTGGTATTAGTTGTGGTTTACTTGTCTTGGTATTTCCGTTGGGTTGATGATTAGGTGTACATAGAAGGTAATGACCATGCACCTTGTTTTATGTGAGGATTTGGAAGATTTTCTTTTCATTTTTTTTTCATTACGTGTTAGCTACATGCAAATTCTTGTATTGGTTGGTTCCTAGTTCTGGTGAGTGAATGTATTCATTTTCAACTTGAAAGACAATGTATTGATTTGTGTTTCAGATTTTAAATGGTTTTATTTTCTTTTATGTAATCCGCTTTAATTTGATGATAACGCAGGTTCCTCGTTCAATGAAATATATATTAGCATTCTCCAAGCTGTTGGTTTTCTTTTTCTTTTTTCTAGAGGTGGATATTGTCCAAGAAATTGGCTTTTCATATCATAGTGTTCTCATATGAACAAACATCTTGTTCCAAAATTAGTACATAAAACTTGAAATAATGATGGTTGGGTTGGATTGTAATCTTATTTCAGTTATGAGAATTCTAGATGATTGCTTAAACATTTTATTTTTCAAGAAATAATTTGATTTGATAAAGGAGAAAATCTATTCACACCAAGTGTAAAATGATTCATTTTGTTTATGTGACATTTGTAAAAACTCTTCGGGATGTAATTTCAGAAACAGGGTCAGGACTCTTGTTCCTGCTGTATAGTTTCTCTTCTCACTGTTGAATTCTAGAACCAGAGGGCCGACGACGGAATTGAGGTTCACCTTGGGCCCGTTTTGCAGGGTCTTATTGGGACATCAGATGTCCCAAAACAACACATGGATTAGTCCATTTCAAAACAAAATGTATGGGAAGAAGAAAACAAAATGAAAAGAAAATGGAGGTGAGGTAGATTAATTAATTTCCACATGAATGAATTGCTAATGATGCTAAGATCTCTCAAATTATGTAGACGGTACAGAATTTTGTCTGAAATTTAATGAATGGTGAGCGATTCGTCCAAATGGAAGTAACTAGGCAATTCCATGTGCAATTGACAAGGAAGAAGAAATAAGAAACAAATGTGAAGAGTATATCTAATTGGTTCCCTACAGGTACTGAACAAGTAAATGACAGTACTCTATACATTTAGCTAGCTTTATCTTATCTTAGCCCAAATTGAATGCGGACCTCCCTGAATAGATGATGGCAAATGTATGTGGTTAATTAATTCAAGACTTTTGGTAGACCAAATGACCCGAAAGTCTCCATACGCATTGAGAAAAAAGTGAAAAGTGGAACAGACCAGGCAAAGCATCCCTGGAATTGGACCATGCCACCACCACCCCCCCCCCCCCC
>CP135582.1:128130-234834 GCA_032401905.1 Swietenia macrophylla
TATGTGTGTGTGTGTGTGTGTTTGTGCGTTTGATTCACTGGACGAAACGTAATCCTGCTGATGTACCTGTTACATATGGCTCGACAGCGTAATTTTTCGATGGAGGTGCAGGTTCTAAAATTGGTTTACTGATGGGCTCACTCCAGCTGCCAATTTAATATATATATATATATATTCATTCTTAATTAATTAACACTCTAGCTAGCTGCTTCATTCCACAAATTCATCTTCTACACTCTGTCTAGACAGTAACTGTACTTTACCATCATCGCTGAATCCATTCCTATTTTGAATCTGCCTATTCTCAAGTTTTAAAGGAAACAATTTGGAGTTATGGAAAGGCAGGAAATGAGGAATCATTATCAAGTTAATTCTGCGGTAATTTCGCATTGTTTTACATTATATGATTACAAATTGCCACCTGCCAGTACTGCTCAATGTTACGTGTTAGTGCTATATATCGTAATTAGGCTCTAGATCTTATCTTATGTTATTCGTTGAATTAATGCAACTGAATTTCCCAACCCAAGCTAGGCTGGCTATGAATGAATAATGTATGGAAATTTGGCTCTAATTAACTCTTCCTGTAATTAAGGTGCTCATTTCATTTCAAATATTAGTCAAAAAGAGAGAGCTTAGACCTCAGCTGGTTAATTTAATCAGTCACTTAAATGATATATCAACTAGAAGTTAAGAAAGAAATATCAGAGAAAAGCCACGTAGTAAAAGCCGCGTGGACATGTCGGGCACCCTGTAGACAAATCAAACCCCCGAAAGCCTCTTGTTGAATTCATGAACTTGCTTGGCTTCGCTTGCTGTCGGGAACTTTTCATTTTTAATTTTTATTATAGTTTTAAATTTAACTTGATGGGAATGGAAGTACTTTAAATTTGTATATATGTATAAATAAGAGTAAGCTTCAGGTGGCGGCTTTCTCACTCGTTGGTCATATCCATATTCTGTAGATAATGAAATAATGGGAAGCGATCATCATGGAGGCGGAGGTGGAGGTGGAGGAGGAGGAGTAGGAGGAGGAGGAGGAGGAGCTACCCATTCATATTCATCTTCAATAGACAGCAGCAACAGCAACCACCCTCCTTTTCTCTCTTCTTCTGTTGCCTCATCATCTGCTTCTGCTGCTTCTGCTTCTGCTGCCTCCGTTTCAAACGACGCCAGAAGAGATTTGAGCACTGACCTAAAACTAGGTCTCAGCATCTCACCTACCTCCAACAATATTAATAACGTCGACGTTTCTTCCAGTACTTCAACCCAGAGGTAATTTCTACATACATATGCAAGCTATTCAATTTCTTGATAATGGATCATACGTGTACTGGAATACATATATATATATATATATGTAAGTTCACTCGTATACGATTAGATATCATACATCTATGTAAATCATATATTAGGGAGCAGAGATTAGATTGGCCGCCGATGAAACCACTATTGAGAAGCACACTTGCAGATCAGAAAGCAGATCATGATCGCCATGGGCATGCATCTCTATTTGTGAAGGTGTACATGGAAGGGATTCCAATTGGTAGAAAACTTGATCTGCTTGCGCATGATGGTTATAATTCACTTATGACTAGCCTTCGCCATATGTTTAGAACCACCATTCTCCGTGAGTGATACAATGCTTTAATTAGCATCATCGAATTAACCCAAAGTGATGAAAATGAATGTTGAAGATGAGCTTAATTAATTATGTGTAATATATGAACTTACAGGCCCTGGTGATATTGATGGTGGTGTTCATAATTCAGGAAAACGCTACCATGTTTTAACTTATGAAGACAAAGAAGGAGATTGGATGATGGTTGGAGATGTACCTTGGGAGTAAGTTACCATTATTGCATCAATTACTCATCTTTTAATTTCTTACACGTCGTGTCTTTTCTAGCTTGTTTTTTTTCTTTTTTTAATTAATTATCTGTTTCATTCTATATTATAGGATGTTCTTGAGCAGCGTGAAGAGATTGAAGATTACAAGAGCAGATAAGTGCTAGATTAATTAAATTCGTGGATGCACCCGTGGGAATTACTCAGTTAGAGAGTAAGTCACATAGGATAGAGTAGTTAGTGTCCAAATCCAATATATATGCATACTTAGTGAAGTTATTATGTATGTACAGTATCTAGAGACACAAATTATTGACAGATTTATGAGTAAATGTTATTTAATTATTTCACCGAGCGAAAGCTAATTGTAAGGTGATGTTATTAGCTAGCTACGCGAGCTTTGTAATTGTTGAAACTTGTTGAAATTAGATCCATCAAATAGCTGAGAATATTTGGATTGAATTGAATTGAAGTGAAAGAAAAGAAATGAAGAGCGTGAGCTTATAAGTTTCCATATTTTATCATTTCCCTTATAATTGGTTTTTGCTTTTAGTTAGGTGTAGATGTGGTCCTCCTGTCGCCCCATGCATATCATCGCATCGCATCATTTATACATACATATTAAAATGGGTGTGCTCATCGGTCGTGTCATGCACAACAAAACATTAGGATTAATCCGCGTGATTATTGAATAAAAGGCTTTTAATTTAATTATACAAGTTAGAATGTGATCATGAGACTCGTATTCCTTCTTTGAAACTCGGAAGTCTATCATGGCTACCTACGCGGTTTGATAGATTATTTTCTTATATATATATATATATATATATATATCAATGTCCATTGTCATGATGGAGGCAAGGCAAGCCAAGGCAAGCCAAGACAAAGACATTCTTTGTAATTTTCAATGCAACTGCTAGCCTAGATCAGGTCATCCCCACCACCAAGACATCCAACATAAATGATACATGGAAAACAGTGGTTTATTAGCAGAAATCCCCCGTTTATTTTTAATTAACAATCATCATGATCATGAACCCTCACAGAGCTAATTGTTCTAGTTAATCTCAATGCATGAAGGAACAAGTATGCCACATAATTGAATTCAAGCTTGTACAATCAACAATAGTTACTCTTTAATAATAATAATAATAATACATTATTATTCATATAATTAAGTTTGTGTCACATTTTTTTAATATCAAGGATAATTACAATAGTTAAATTTTTTGCACTCAGTTTTTTTTTTTTTAGAATTACTTTTATGCAAATAATACAATTTTTAATTTTTTTTTTTTAAAAGTAAATTCAACTTTTTCATTAAAAATTATCGTTAGAATTATAGTTATTATATTCATAAATTTATTTTTAATTATTTATAAGAGTAAAAATTAGATAATTTTTTAATGCCTTATAATTTTTAACCATCCTTGTACTTAGATTATTTTATATCAGTAATGGATGTGAATATTAATTATTTATTAACTTTTTGGATTAATTAAATAAATTAATGTGTTTAAATAGGGTTCACATATTAAATATTCCAACAACAACATGGAAAAAAAAGATTTGTTGGCGTAGATACTTATAATAAAGTCATTTTTTCTTTTGTCAAATTGATGAAAGATAAAATTACTATTTTATAAAATTTAAATCCTCTAAATTAACTACTTATTTTCTTCTTTTCTTTTTTTTTTTTTTTTAATTAGTACTTGTCACAGCGTGCGCATTCTTCTTGACAGTCAGATGGTTGAAGTGAGACAATTAAATGGGCTGAGCCTTATGCAGGAACTAAGGGGAATATACAGAGAAATGGGCCGGACAGGACTAACAACAAAGCTGGGCCTTATGGAGATACTGAATCGAGGCGATTAGGTGAATGTACAAAGAAATGAACTACATCATCAGACGACAACGTTTAACAGGAGTCTTCTCCTACCACCCCCAGCTTGAATCCCTACGATTTTCGTACGAAATCTGATTTGAACTCTCTTGAGTCTTGGTATCTTGTCTTGTTAGCCTCTTACAATCTGCAGTGCAAATGAAACTTCCAGCAACGTCGTCTTCAAAAGCCCCCGTCAAGTTCAGAATGTAAGCGTCTTCTTCTGCTCCTTCTTCTTTCTTTTTCTTTTTTTTTTTTTTTAAATTTAATAACTAGTTTAGAGTAATCATAAAAGGCCAACGGCGGACAATTTAGTGCCAATTCGATTGGACATAGAGACGGAAGGGCAGCGCTACAAAGATGCTTTCACTTGGAATCCTTCTGGTAATTCCTCATTACTTCATTCTATTCCAAGTTTCAATTTTTAATTTCTTTTCTCAAAGTGTTTATTCTTAAAATTTTTTTTATTTTAAAAAATAAAAAGATCATGATTCGGAGGTTGTGGTGTTCGCAAAGAGAACTGTTAAAGATTTGAAACTTCCTCCTCAATTCATTACTCAGATAGCTCAATCCATTCAGGTAATTTTACTCTATTGATGCATTTCATTCTTTTTTTTTTTTTTTTTAAAACTTAGTTGTAATTTTATTCTTGTTGTTTATTGGCCTTCATTTATCAGTCCCAGCTTACTGAGTTTAGATCATATGAAGGTCAAGACATGTACACTGCCGAGAAAATTGTTCCCATCAAGGTTTTCTTTTTGCTCTCAATTTTTTCCGTCTGTTTATATATTTTGAATTGCTGATAGCATGTATGTTTATATGTGGTGCTTCTTCCATCTTCTCAGCTTGATCTTCGAGTGAATCATACTCTTATCAAGGATCAGTTTTTGTGGGTGAGATTAGAGAATTGCTTTTGTTGCATGACTGTAAATAATTTGTATCCTTTTTTTTCCCATCATCCCGATTTTGGTTGTCATGGTTCCTCTGTTATTATTCATTTTCAGGACTTGAACAATTATGAGAGTGATCCTGAAGAATTTGCTAGAACCTTCTGCAAAGATATGGCCATTGAAGACCCTGAAGTTGGGGTAAGTAAATCAATAGTTAAGTAGAAAGCTGCTCTAGTGGGTTCTATTCTATGTTTTGTCAATTGCCGAGGTAGAAATTGGCATCTGATTGTGTGGTGATCACACTGTTCCTGCATGTTATAAAGGAAGAAGATAGAGTTGTTGGAAAAGACAGAGCTCCTTTTCCTTTTCCTCCACTTTAGAATTCTCGAGAACTTACTGATGCATAAGATAAACTTTTTTGTTTATTCTTTGCAGCCTGCAGTTGCCTTTGCAATCAGGGAACAGCTTTACGAGGTTATACATATACTCTCTTTGAGCTATCATGTCTTTTTGGTGGATATCTGGTACTTTGGTTTCCTTATGCAGTGTTTATGGTTTTTCATGCTGTAGATTGCAATTCAGAGTGTAGCTTCAGCGAAAGAAATCAAAATAATCAACAAGAAGGGTCGCCGGGGAGCAGAGCATGCTTTTGCCAGGTTTGTTTTGACCATACCAATCTTTTTTATCTATTTTTTTTTTTAATTTCGAAATAAGTGGTTTGACAGTTAGATGTTATGAATTCAGTTTGCAGAAATCTCAAGCAAAGTTCTCTGTGTGCTGCTGACCCAATTGTACTCCTTTTATTTTTTTTTTTCTCTCCTTTCCAGTAAAGCAGCTGGCAATGCGTTGGACTTGATGAAGTTATTCAGATACAATTCCAGTGTGGTTAGGTTTGTATGTTCATTTTATACTACATTTAGTTGGGAAAGTACTTCTGTGCTGAAACATGAATATTTTAGCAAGTATCACCTTATGCTGATTGGTAAATTGCACGGATGTTCTATTTCAAGGCAAACTATCTTACATTTACAGACATGTCACATGAATATTTGGTTGCGTTGTTGTCACATACTTGCATCAAAAAAAGACAATTAGTTTCTCAATAACCAAAGCTTTTCTCAAGTTGCACCACAAAAATGTTGCAATATCACTTCTCAACATTTAACAAAAATGCTGAAAAATAGGGGCACTTCTCTGTTCTCTCTAGAATTTCTAAGCTGGCAAATTGAAGGGACACTTGTTTGTAATCATTTCTAATTAGCATAAAAGGGTTTTCCTATTTAAGAATTTCTATACAAGATTCATCATTACTGGATCTTAAAATTTCCATCCCCTCTTTAATGTGTGTAGCTTTGTGGTGTAACATGTCTCTATGTTATGGAAGTTTCTTCAAATTCTGTTATGACTACATGATTTGATTTATTGGTTTCAAATGCATCAGGAAACGAAAGGAGTGGGATGTTTACGAGCCCATTGTCGACATTTTATCAAATGAGGAAGTGGATGTCCTCGAAGCAAGAGAAGAGAGAAACACGCGATGAACTAAAATACCAAAAGCTATACCTTTTCTTCGGGAAAGAGAAAAATTGCACTAGATGTATCTCTGTTTCCCATTTTCTTTGTTGTCTTTCCTGCAGGCTTAAGTCTTGTTGTAGGCAGAAGAATAGTTTATTAGGAATATCGCAAGAATGACTTATCATTCACATATAATGACGTGATGTTAGGACGAGAGCTTCTGATTCTTTTTTTTTTCTTGTTTAAATGTCGCATAGAATAAATCACACCCCTTTACTAACTCATTGTAATCGGAGTTCGAATCTGAAACATTTTTTGTACTACGTTAAAAATTTCTATCAGGTGAACTCTTTGATTCATTTTTATCACAGACACTCCGACAATCATCGAATATTATCAAAAGTCATTATATCGTAGATCTCGTTCTGCTAAAGAAACGAATTAATTATTGATTGGAGGGCACAAGCGAGGTATGAACATCTGAAAGGTTTGTGCATTTTGTGTCGTGTTATACTGTAATGGATGATAAAAACAGAAGTACATATAATTTCGTATGTCATGTAATCTAACCCAATCTTATCTTTAAATTCTGACCTTATTTACATGGACCTACGCAGTCTGATTCAATATGTATCTCTTCCATTCGTAACTGTAAGGAGAATTCATGACCTGAAATTGATTAATCACCAGCTGCTTCATCCATGCATTTCATATTTGCAACACCAACCAACTTAACCAAGAAACTTTCTTTCTCATATTTATATATATTCATTGATTGTAAGCCAATTTCATCCGGTCCATCTCTTTGATGTTTAGAGACAGAAAAATACACACACATACACAACTACTTTTCTAGAAATCTAAATCTCGCCGTGCTTGCATTGATTACGGGGATTCATCTTGACTTAATAAAATCAAGAAAAAAAAAAAAAGCTAAAAAAATACAAATTTTTAACTGCCATCACCGTTGAAGACAACCCAGAAAATCTGCCTTCCCAGCTCCTTTTTTCTTTTTTTTCCTCGTCTCTTTTTTGGTTCTTCTCATTTTGCCACTGCCACCGCTTCAACAAAACAAAACGATGAGGCGACTGACATATTATATCTACAAAGGGATACATACATATACCAAGATCCATGAGAATTTTGGAAAATATTGCTGATACATATACCAATACATGAGGGTGAGGTGGTGGTGGTGGTGGTGGCGTCATATATAAACGCATAGATATATCAAGAGGTAACATTGCAGGCTGCAGAGACCACATTACTTGAACATCTTCATAAGCACATGCCATCACCTCACCGTGCAGATCCATCACACGGTTGTCATGCTCTGCATTTTTACAAATTAACCAACCTATTAATTAAGAATGAATATATATATATATATAAAGATTATATACAATTGATTAGGGATGACAATGGAGTGTTGATTTATGAAGTAATTAAGTAAGTAAAGTACTTGGCCGAGACTTCTTATCCCCTGGATACATTTTAATTTGTACCAATAAGAATGAATAAGATGAAAGTGGGATTTGGTTTGGTTAGGAGTTAGAGTTAGAGCTGTTTGTTTGTCTCTAGACTTGGAAAGAAGAAGATGGATGTGTGTGTGTGTGTGTGTGTGTGTGTGTGTGTAGGAAAGATAAGGGTGGTAGGCAAAAAGGAAATTAGAGCAAGGAAGGCAAGATCCGTGAGATGAGCGAAGAGTATCACTCCTATGTTTAATATTTAAAATTTTCTAATCTGAATGGTTCTTGTCCGACAGCACCAAAGCACATGGGGCACGAGTCGCTTCCCAGCAGAAACCTTACACGTGAATGTGTAAGGTCCTCTCCTCCCAATCCCAATATTAATTGCCTACCCTTTCTGTCCAATCACAATCCTTAATTTTGCTTCTATCTGAACTTGTACATGCTTCCTCATTGTTCGTACATACACAACATCTCTTGGAACTATTATTACTACCCGTTCATCTCCTGTTTTTTACGGCCTTTTAACTTCCATGCCCACGTGTCAATCATCATTTTATTGGAACTGCACACTACACTACTAGCTACTTTTGTTCTTTTTTTTTTTTCTTTACGGAAACTCATTCACGTTAATGTTATATACGTTATCCACAAATTAATTTGAAGATATATGCTTGTACGTGATAATATTTTCATCGACCAAAACAAAGATAAGAAAATGGTTACTGAGAAGATAGTATGAGCCATAACATTCTGTTTACATATAGAGAGAGATCAAAACAGCCATGCCAGATGTGGGCCGGCCTGCCTGCCGGTGTTGTGATAATAATATCAATATTAATATTTGAAGAAGAAATCCATTCTCCACGAGTAGACGTAATAAACCCATTGATTACAGGAGACATATATATGAGACAAACTAACTGTCAGCATTGACTGTTAATTGCTGCCGTCGATTTTATACCCGTCGACATTAATGACGTTCCACTTACTTCGAAGAAAAACGTTGTTATTATTATTATGATTATTATTATTATCATTATAATATCAATTCCTTACATCATATATAGGCATCGCTAAAGTTACGGTATGGGAAAGGGATCTTTAATCCAAGGTTTACCTTTCCTTGAACTCTTATATTACAATAATTTATATACAAACTTTAAATGTAATTAACGTTACCAAAAAGGAACGATTATATATAGAGAGGGAGACAACCAGCATCGAGTATTGTAGTTATCCAGAAAATTATTTAATGAATTAGCTTAGCAAACAGTATACATCCCCTCTATAATCTTTCCAATTTAAATTATTTGCGTCTTCATACATGTTTTTGTGTGTGTGTGTGTAAAACCATCAGACATATATATAACCCTTTTCTTTTTTGTGTGTGTTTGTGTGTATAGATAGATTAAATATGTTTCTTTTCTAATAACATCGACTGAAATAATCAGTTAGCTTTTTTTTTATCCCTTTGTTTTGTGAATATGTGTTTTAAGTTCCCGAGAAGTGTGTGTGTGTGTGTGAGAGAGAGAGAGAGAGAGAGAGAGAGAGAGTGAGAGAGAGAGAGGTGAGAATAGCTACAAAATTAATGCTTGAATGAAGAAGCTTGGAAAAACCATCTTAGCTCACTTCCCTGACCATAAACAATGTTATGTTCCCATTTGCTTGCTCTCTTTTATCTCAAGAAATGCTGGTTTGTGTTCATTGGATATGTATGACCAGACTTAATTCATTCTCTTTCTTCAATATTCTTTCAACTCGGTTTCACATTAATCGCGGGGAGATTTTGATTTAGAAATAGTTAACATTAATTAGCAGAGAGTTTGATGATAATCAAGAGAAAATGGTTTTAAAAATAAAAGCTAAAGATTTCATAATGCATGTAAATTGTTAATCGCGACGGTATTTGTGTTACAGAATTGGAAATAATAAGCACGAAAAAGGTTTTTTATTGGGTTGATGTTGCGGTAGCAACTGGAATTAATTACATGGGACAGTTTATACAATGATGGATGAAGATGCATGTGATTTGATTAGATTTGATTAGATTTGATTTGATTTACAAATACAAAAGCAAGTGCAATAGAAAAATACGGACTTTACGGCAACTCAAGCTAAGAAAGCAACAAGGGCCATATATATATTCTTTTTAATTTCTTGACAAATAATTCAGTATAGGGTGTCCACACAATGTGCTTCTTGTCCCTTAAAGTTGAGAATTCCACACCGTACTTCAGTATAATGTTTACTTGCCATTTCCATTCGCCTAAATTGCCATCTAAGAGTTAGGTCTACCTGCCATGATTCAAGCTCAAGTAATAAAAAAATTCTCGAGTTTTTGTGGGTTGTGTTTGGAAATGTTATACACATATTCGCCTAATTTTTAAAGCAGAAATTAATATTTTGTGATTCATATTTTTAGTTAAGAGTTAATACAATTCTTGTGTAATAAGAACATTTTTATTTTATTGAATTAACAAGAGCTATTGAATTCATCTATACACTCTTAATTTACTTTTTTTTTTTTTTTATATCAAATCAATTTAAGTTAACAATGGCAACAACAACAACAACAGCAACAATAATAATAATAATATAAATTATTATCATTAATCTATCTTTATGAAAATAATGTCTACACAAAAGAAAAAAGAATTGTAAATGATTGTATTAGTTATAATTAATCTATCTTTAATGTCTTTTTTTGAGGCTACTTGAGAGTTAAAATTTATCAATTACCTACTCATTTATATGTACTTCATTGTTAGTAATTTTAATTGAGACAATTAAGAATTAAAAATCCTACATCCATTTCCAATGTAACCATAATGGTGTTGAGAGATTAATTGGTTCGCTTACCATGAAGGATGTATAAGCATAAAATTCGAATTCGAATTCATTTGTGTCCACTAGTGGATTGATTTAGGCCAGTTAATGATTGATTGAGGAAATAGACAAGAATCTTAGCCCCAACTTTATGAAAGCCACCGTGAGGCATCTACTTTACAAGTCCAGGAGGTTCAAATTCAAAAGAATTGCATGCGCCGTAATTTGTTTAGTTATCATTCACTAATTTGTTCAGCCATTGAAGTTGCACTGAACTTTAATTTGTGCAAGAGTTACTATTTGATGAGATTGAGGGTCCAATCATATCTTCCAAGGATCACTTCCGAACCAACTTTACACTTATACATATACATACTTATTCTATGTATTCCAATATGCCATACAGCGTTGATTGAGCTAGTTTTGAAGCTTAAGATATATAGAGACACCATTCGAGTAAGATTAACAAGCATGTCTCGAGAAACATGCTATGAGACAAAATATTTATATATATATATATATATTAAGATGGTGGGCATCTATTTGATGGCCTTTAGAGACAGACAGAGAAATTAGGCCCCTAGATAGCCTGACTGCTTGGATTCTCTTCAAACTCTGAATTATATAGGTCTTAATTAATTTGGAAACCCTTTTAGACTTGGATTCAGTTGAAGAATCTCTTCTCTAGTACTCTCACGAATAATTAATTTACAGTATAGTTATAAAACTAAACTGCATGTATAGGCCTTAACCGATGTCTCCCAACTCAAGTAAAGTTTTTGACTGAATTCCCCTCTATATATACCTATTATACTTCTGCTAATATATAGCCAGACTCGAAGAAGAACAAATCTTGAGCCTTGACCAATAATCTTTGTTCAACACCAACACAATCATGTGAAATCTTGAGAATTTTTATTGTTGATATTACGAAGGATATTCAACATCTCTATCTTGTCACCATAAAGTTAGTGGTGCAATTTTTTTTCTGTAAGTGTGTGTACGCGACTTGATATTCTTATACTTCAAATGAGTGATTTTATTGTAAAATTGTGGATCTAAAATTACAATATAACCTCATTTCAAACGTACTCATAATATAGAGGGATGACTATTTGCCAGAAGAGTTTAGTTATTTGAATTTGTTGATAGTAGCTGAATAAGAAACGCCATTCGGTGGAAATATGGAAGCTTAGTTAAAACTACACTGGATAAAACCATCAATTGTTTTTGGCTAGCTGCCGCGCGCACACGGAGGAAGAACCCTCTCACAAGGATCCGAAAAGGTTGCATTTACATTCGAATTAATGAATGGTCATCCTTTCATGTCCCCTGCTTGCCTAAACAAAGAAGAATGGTACCTTAAGAGAGAGTTACTTTTAGCCTGGCATTGTGACATTGATTAATTGTTTCACTTGACGGAAAAAAGCTACATATATTAATAAACAACAAAGTATATATTTGTATAGTATTCTATCTAGCCTATGTAGATATATAATTGGCATAAGGTCTGCCTTCTCAGTTAAGCATCCATCTTTCACCACAACAATTTTATTTTCCTCAGGGTTTAGGACCACTTTCAACGGTCATAAGTATATTTAGATTTATATGTTTCGTTAATTATTCTGGATAGCGATGCATGAGATGGATACGATAAGCTGAGCATTAGGTTCCTTTATTACCATTATAATCCCTGAGACAACAAACCTTGTCACTGTTATTATAATTCCTTCTTAGATCACTAATAACATATTTTGGAATATCTGCTATATATTGGAGCGCGACAATTTACGGGTCTAAATATCAGTGGTTTAAGTGTTAAGCCATATATATATATATGGCTGAACATTATATATTTGAACTAAGTATACTGTACGGAGAATCCATATATGGGTACGTAGGTAGATATATGACATGCCAACCAGGAACTCGAATATTGAAAGTACACCACCCGAGCAAATTTGGTAGGAATATTTTTTATTAAGGATTCTATACATATATTCCATATATATATATATATGCATGGAAATGGAATGGCATCTTCCCGTCTTAATCAGTAATTGCCACTGCTTTACAAAGTGATATATATTATATACTCATCCACGCATATACAAATGAAAAATTACCATCTATAAGATGTAGCTAAAGTAGCCCATTGTTTTTCTTTTTTTTCCTCATTCGCAACTGCTGATTTTAGCAATTGCACCTCCTAATTGCCAACTGCCAAGTTCGTGTAGCTGCAGGCACGTAATTAAAATTATATATATCTATCTTCAAATAGCTATCAAAAGCGATGAAAGTTCAACTTAATTTGGATTTTGGAAGAACAAGCTTTGGTTTTGCTCGGGGAAGTAATAGCGAAACAATCAGACTGTTGCTTCTCAATTACTAGCTAGTCAAAAATACGTCTTTCATGAATGACTTATTTTGATTAATTTAACCGCTCCCAAATCAAGATTGTTATTTCATATATTCAATTATTTCATGATGTTCAGTCGTAATCAATCGCCACTGTAATGCGTCAGAATTAACGTAATGAAATGTTGATTGTTTGCGCTGGCAGAGAGTAGGAAAATGGAATATGATGCCAAAATCGGGAAAGATGGGACAGAACTAATGGAAGCAAGGTTATACAGAGTCACAGACGTAAATCGTGTACGGCAATGTTATTTAAAAGAAACAACAGAGAACAGCCTGTTGGTAGTGTGGCTTGACTCTCTCCTCTTATTCTTTGCCCTACAGCGCATGCATGCCCTGTACGGTAATCTAATTCATTTTTCATCTCACTTTTCCTAACTACAACTGTACACTACAAGTCCGCTAAATATCTGGCTTTGGCGATGTGGCACCGCCACCATCACAGCTATACCATAGATTGATACTAGCTAGCTAGATTCAGTTAAACTAATGCATTGGCCAAAACGAATTAAAAGCTAGCTAGGTTTTTCTTTGCCATCCCATGTTCACGAATATGACAAGAATTCCTCTGTAGTTGAACTTGAAGCTATAGCCAGCTTTAATCCTGTGAAAGGGTTGAGCACTATCTGGATTCTGGACATATATATGAGCAGATTATAGAAGAGGAAAAGAATATCAAGAAGCCAAGAAATTAAACGAACGAAATAATAACTGTTTAACATTAATATTAATTATTGTTCTCATTATTATTATAACCTACTTACAAATTTGGAAGCAAGGGGGTCATCTCATCACGTTAAGTCAATTAGAAAGAAACTAATAGAAAAACATAACAAACGGTAGAAGGAGAATAATATATTGAAGTAACTAATTAAGCAGCAAGAGAAACACGACTTTCATAGAATCTGGCGATGAAAGCTGAAGCTTTGCGATCAATACCAGGTTCAGCAATTGAAAATCTTCCATCTTCATCACTTCTACATATCCTTCTCACGTAATAGCCATCTTCGCTCATATCATCTCCGCCGTACGAACAGCAGGCCTTGAATATGTTGAATATAGAGAAGCAAGAAGAAGATTTCCGTTGCCTGCTGTATCCTGCCATCAGTAGTCTAGCTGATCTCTTTCTTTAATTTGAATTTGTAAGGCTGAGGCTAAGGCTAATATTGAGAGTGCAGTACTCGCTGATCAGTCAATTGAATTCGGGATGCAAGATGGGAGGAAATATCTGGTATATTTATAGCTGAAGCTAAGCTAAGCTAGCTAGCAAGCACTGATGGGTGAGGAGGAAATCTCAGGACAGGACGGTGTAGAAGGCTAAGTTACAATAATTGGACGGTCAAGATTCATTGATAAGACAAGAAGTAATAATATGATGGTTGTAAAACATGAAGAAAGCATAAACATTATGGTCCTCTACTTTTGCTTTCTACTTCCAGGCCTGGCCAGTCGAGAATTATTATTACATCAATTATGAATCTTTTTAATTAGACACTTTAGTCCTTTCTTCGCCTTTTTCACACTTTTCCCTTTTTCTTTTCTCTTCCTTTTTGTATTTAGAAGAAGGGGGTGAAGGTAGTACATGTACCCGCATGAGACCCGATTAAGCAACCAAAAAAGTATTTGTAATAACAAATTAAAAAGACTTAATTACACACGCGCGCGCGCTGTAGCTTCTTTTACATAATTAATTAACTAAAGTAATCTATAGAAGGTAGGTACAGCTAGTGTACGATTTGATGATCTCTCTCTCTCTCTCTCTATATATATATATATATATATCTTTTTCTTCTTTAATTTTCGAATCATATTTTGAATACAGCTTGCAAGTTGTACTTTATCTGTTGTTAAACTTAACCCTTGTATAGTATATATAGCATTTCGTTGTTTTGTTAGGGAGAGTTGCATTGCACCGCGTAATTGAGAATTATATACATGCATATATATATATATATATATATATATCAAAAGTAAACAAGCAAAGCTAGCGAGCTAGCTGGCTATACGCAAGCATAAATACGATGTATAGCAATGCAATACTGCATTGGCGGTTAAGCAACCTGCCCTGCCCTCCCCTCCCCTGCCCTGCAGGTTACTTTTAATTTGGAAGAAAGTCCCCTCGCCTCCCCTCCCCACTCCTTTCTTTTAATTAATTGATTCCCAGCTGCAGTGCATTCAAGCTGTCTGTAACCTTTTCAAGGCACAAACGCTTAATACATGCATTTTCTCGGACACTAAGCTAGGCAGAGTTTGGCATGTGCACGTATTTATATGCAAGCACTTCAATTACAACATGCCACCATATCTATGCTTGTTGGGTCCTAATTAATTAAGATATCACTATTCTAACATTTTCGTGTTATAATATTGTTTGCTTTTGGCCCTTAAATCAGAATAACATTCACTGAAAGAATGAGGCTAGCAGTACAAGCATAGCGTATACGAGATGAAGAGCTGTATGTGGATGGCAATAAATTAGATGGGTTTTTATTACCAATTAGGCCCAATATGTTAGTAGTGGGTCAGGTCAGGTCAGGTCCACAGTCATAGCCCGAAAGCTTGTTTTGTAGAAAAGCTTCGTCATCTGAGACCCCAAGTCGGAGAGACAATCTATCTAATGTCATGCGGATGTAGATGCGACGTGGACTGACGCAGGAGCTATGGCCTATGGTAATGCTTGTTTGTTTGTGGCTATAGACCGGTTACTTGCCATAAGATAATTGGTCCGATGCAAACGTGTCAAATGGTGGGACCGCTGGCGGGACCGGAATCGTCGAGAAGAATGGTGCCATGATAACGTTTGCTGGCTGCCGAAGCAAGCAACCGACTGTGTAAATGGAAGATAAAAAGCAAGCTCTTTTGTTATAATTATTAACTATAATTATTATCATTTAGTTTGGCCTTCACCTGCTACCCCACACCACTGTTACAAATTGCTATACCGTACCTAGCCAGCTTTCCAATTTCCATATGATCATTTATCGACAACCATTATTTAAATTTTGCGGAAAATAAAATAACTCTTTTTTTAATTTCATGGAGCATTCATCATCATCAGAAAAGAAGACGGCAGCATTGGATGCTCCGTTGGCCGCAATTGGCTTTGAAATTGAGGAATTGACCCCACAAAGAGTCACCGGCCACCTTCAAGTCACCCAAAAGTCCTGTCAGGTTTTCTTTCTTTATTTTTGTTCTCTCCTTCTACCAATTTCTTCATCATCTTCTTCTTCTTTGCATTTCGATCATCAATTTTCATGATTTTGGTTCACAATCACATGCCATGACAGCCATTCAAGGTGTTACACGGCGGCGTATCAGCCTTGATTGCCGAGTCACTTGCCAGCGTTGGAGCTCATATGGCTTCTGGTTTTCAGAGAGTTGCTGGTATCCAACTTAGCATTAATCATTTGAAACGCGCTGAGCTAGGTGACCTTGTCCTTGCCGAAGCAACACCTGTCAATCTTGGAAAGACCATTCAGGTACGTTCCTTCTTTTTCCAATGCTGCTGTTCTACTTTCCTTGTGCTTTAGTAAACACCAATTTTTAATGTAGATCACTCACTTTTTGCTGTTCTAGTTTCAAATTCTTAGCACATCGCTTCCAAACATACCCCATCATAACGGTGATTCTTCATTTTTACCAATGCCGTGCACAATCTTCTTCTTATGCCCCAATGCAGAACCGTATATCTTGCATTCTGATTCATGTTCATTTGAAAAGGTATGGCAAGTTCGACTTTGGAAAGTTGATCCTTCGAACTCTCAGATCAAATCCTTGGTATCATCATCTACTGTCACCCTCGTCACAAACCTGCCTGTGTCAGACCATGTTAAAGGCGCTGGAGAAAAACTCAAGAAGTATGCCAAATTGTGAATAAATTTGTGGATTTTTTTTTCCCTATTTCAATCTGAGACACTATCAATGCAACAACCAAATCGAAAGAAGATGTACAGTACATATATGAAATCAAGGATGGTTGTTTCATAAAGTTAAATCTCTCTTGCTTTCATGCTATTAACACTTACACTGCCAATTCACCACAGTCTGCACAAAGATTACAACACAGATTTGGATTAGAGTGGCAGTGTCTTCATAATTGTTCAGTGCTTGGAAAATAACAAGTCTTGCAAGGACTCCAAAGTTTATGCACATACTTTTATTTTGATCACATTAGCACAGAACTTATGTACACCCTTTACAATCCTGATTTGCCAAATATTATTCTTCAGAGCTGCACGACTTCAAGCATACACAGTAGGGAAGCCTCCTTATCAGGCCAACATATCTCACCGCCATTTTTGCTATACTTTTTAGCGCAACCACATGAATCACATTGTCAGTAAACCCTTCCTGGAGCTCACTCTTTCACCGCCGTAATTGCAACTGCATTTACTAAGGCTTTGTTTGGTATTTTAGTGATTCTTCTGTTCTTTAAAAGCAAAGTTGAAAAATTTTTGGTTAACAACTTTCAGTAGTGCCACTCATTTTGCATTAATATAACATATAATATTTTCATTTTATAATAATTATGGCTTAAAAATCACCACACCTAAATATCAAACAAAGCCTAAGTCAAATCGATTTTTCACAAGCTAGCACAATGTTGTTATATGTAGCTAATGAATTGAACTAAAACCAAGCCTACAAACTCCTAATACTTGACCATTGACACTTCCAGAACCATTTATGCTATCACTTACAGTTCCAAACATAAGCCCCGATAGCTCATGCACAATCGCCTACTTGACGCTTTTCTTTCAACTAATAACCAGCTGTGAGGAAAAGATAGCAAATATGTAGTTGATTGGGAATGGTAGTAAAAAAGAAGAAGACAAATAGACTTCTTCATGCAAACTCAATTTTGCTATCAATTGAATAAATAATCGCAATTGAACATTAAAACGACAATCGAAATGAATTTTTATTTGATGAAAATACGGCGATTTTTATTATAAATAGGTACTTTCTTCACTTTAGTTTTTCTTATCCCACGCAATTTGACTTTTTTTTTTAACCGTCATACCTAATTAACTACATTTTCCTACTTGAAAACTTTAATTGAAAATTAATCATATCTCTACACCATTCTTTTTATCCTGATATTTCATACTACTTACGTTTTTGTTAGGCTATAGGAAGATTGACACCATTCAAAGTTATTAATATGAATTGGTTTAATTAAGACATTTGCCAAATTATCTCTAGTGTGTACTTTTTGCATGTCAACACTTTCATACTCTACTACTTCTCACACATAATAAAACTGAATGCCCATGTGTTTTATTCTGAAATGAAAGGCTAGATTCTTTACGATATGTAAGATACTCTGATTGTCACAAAATAGAACCATCTTTACTTGTTTGTGTTCGAGTTTTTCTTTTTTTAATCCATATTGCTTCCTTGCATGCTAGTGTAGTTGTCATGTACTCTACTTCTATTGTAAATAATACTACTGCAATTTATAGTTTTAAAACCTAACTTACAGCTTCTTTTATTAGTGTAAACACATAACCCATAGTGGATCACCTTTTATCGAAATCACTTGCATAATTTGAATCTATGTATCCTCTAATAATAAAATCTAATTCTCCAAAATATAATGCAACATTTGAGGCTTTCTTGACATATTTTAAAATCCTTTTCACAGCATTTCAATACTCTCTGCTAGGATTTGTCATAAATTGACTAACTGCTCCCATTATTTATGCAATGTTCGGTCTTCTACATATCATGACAAATATTAAACTTTTCACTGTTGATGCATACAGTACTCGAGATATTTGCAATTCTTAGAAAAAAGGGTAAAGATTGGCTTACAATCTTGCATATTGAAATGTCGCAAGATTTTATATAAATATTTTTTTTGAGAAAGTCAAATTTTTCTATCTTTTCTGTCTCGATGAATTGTCATCCTTAGAATTTTGTTTACTAGTCCCAAATCTTTCATATCAAATTTTTTAGCTAAGTATGCCTTAAATTCTTAGACTTGATTTTTGTTAGGGTTTGCTACTAATATATCGCCCATATATAACAATATAATGATAAAATTTCTATCAAATTTTTTAAAATACGTACAATAATATGAGTAAAGTCTGTTGTATCCAAAGCTAATAATGTAAGAATCATATCTCTTATACCAACATCTTGGCACCTGCTTGTCACCACACAAATAATTGGTTAACCTATAAACCAAGTTTTCTTTTCCTTTTTTTGAAATATCACCTACTTAGAGCATGTAAATTTTTTCATTAAATTCTTCATGAAGAAATGCAGTTTTCACATCTAGCTTGTTTAGATGTAAATCAAATTAGCATATATAGCCAAGACTACTCTGATTGAAGTGAAACGTATAACATGAGATAAAATCTTATTAAAGTCGATGCTTTCCATCTGAGCGTACCCTTCAACCACTAATCTTGTACCATATCGCTTTACTTGATCATCGCTATTCTGCTTGATCTTGTAGACTCATTTGCTTTTAATAGCTTTTCTTCTATGTGGTAGTGGCATAAGATTCAAAGTCTTGTTTTTATGAAGAGCTTAAATTTCCTCCTGCATTACTGTCATTCATAGAGATGCATTCGAGTTACTCGTTGCTTCTTGAAAAGTTGATAGCTCTCCATCCTCTGTTAGAATACAATATGCAACATTGCCCTACATAATATATTGTGATTGCCAAGATGATGTTCTTTTATCCAGTACTGATCGTCGAACTTTTGGAACTGTAGGCTCAACAAATCATTCTTCATGCTACGGTATTAATTCAGAAGAATTTTTATATTTTGATTTTTTTTCACTTGAATTATAGTAGTCTCTGATTCCTTTTCTTTGATGCTATCATCACTTTTTTTTTTTTTGCAGTTTATCTTTTGTAAATATAGTATTATTGTTGATAATTAGCTTGTAGGCAGTGGGATCCCATAAATGATGCCTACTTACTCCATCAGCATGTCCCAAGAATATGCATTTCATGAATTTTGAATCCAGTTTATTGTTTTTTAAAAATTATACATCACATACACAAGACTTTCAGATAGAAGAACAAGCGATTGCTGCAAAATCTCCATCCTTCTTACCATCGTCAGCGTCAGATCGAACCCAATTTGCAGAAAGCAAAGTAAAAAACGCCCAGAGCAAATGTATATGCATGTGAACATGTTATAATAATATTCTATCTGTGCACCACAACTTTCTTCCTTCTTTATTATTTTATTTTGGGATTTCCTTATTGACTTGTGCTTGCTCATCTCCATCTCAGCAAATTTCTGTATATTTCGATTTCTTTCCAACACTTTTTGGGGTCACAACATCTACATCCACATCGCTTGGAGGAAGCTAATGGTAAATATCTCGTCTTTCTTTTCTTGCCTTTCTGTGAAAGGTTTCTATTTTTCTTTTGAATTATTTAGATTTTTCTACTTTTTCTTTTTCTTGTTACTGGGTTTCTAGTTTTGCTTTATGTACAACTGAATCTTCAGATTCTTTGGTTTTAAATCCAATCCTGTGATTATGATTCTGGTTCAGTATTCTGCATGCGTATTTTGACTACTAGATTCTGATACCTTACCACTTAACTTAAATCCGTAGAGTTCTCTTTCAATGTATAAAATATGTTGTTTCTGTTTTTATTTTCAGATTCCACTATGTTTTCTGCAAAATTAAGACCACCTAAACACTAAAATCATGATGAATCGTCTTAAATATTATGTTGAACTTAATGGACTGCTCCAGTTTCAACTGGAGTCCTTATTTTTTCTATTGACTCTGTTAAATCGAAATTGTTATTTCTTTAGCGACATATGAATTGGGTTCTGCAAAATTATTGGATCAAATCCTCTGTATTTGGAATTACTACTTAGTTGAATTTTGTTAAGTTGGATCCTGTAAAAATGTAATCTTTTTCTACTGGATGATTCCAGTGGTGGAAACCAAGGATGGAACTATATCTATGGCTTCTAAATTTGCTGGTAATCAGGAAGGTATTACCTTTGATCGAATCAGCCTTTGTTTGTGATTTAGTTCCATTCTCTATTGTTTGTTATGCAACAATTCAACCATAAATTCAAAATCAAAACTATTAGTTGTATTTTGTTTTTATTGCTCAACCAGCTGTAAAGGATAGAGATCACAAATTCTTAAAGCAGTTGAAGAAGCATAAGAAGGGGTTGAATGTGGCGATGGAGGTCCTTTTGGTGCTGTTGTTGTACGTAATGATGAAGTTGTTGTGAGTTGTCACAACAAGGTTTTGAAGCACACAGATCCTACTGCCCATTCAGAAGTGACGGCAGTGAGAGAGGTTTGGCAGCCCCATTCCCATCTGCTCTTTTGATACTGAAGACGAATGAACATGTCAGGGAAATTCTTCTCCGTTGTGCTATCATCACAACCGAGCATTTGTCAACATTTCTGCTTATCAGGTAGCACATCAACATTTTAAGTTACACAACAGTATTATAAGCAATTATTGAACAATTGCATTAGAACTGAAGCCAATGTTTCAGAATGGAAGACTGTTAGTTACAACCAACTAAAGGGGAGCAAAACATATCAAATCAATACATGCTGAACTTTTCCTTTGTCTTCTCAAAGACTTGTTCTGCTATGGCAGCCCCATTCCCATATGCACTTTTGATCACCAGCTGAGCCTTCTGATAGAAGCCAGTTCCCCTGAATGCATCTGCGAAGAAATCATCAAACTCAATGGCAATGGCTGCTTCAGCCTTGGCTCCATAAACCAACCTCTGTTTCACATCAAAGTATTATAACATGTTATGCTCAACGCCTAAATCAACATGATGAATAGAGATGAAAAAGAGCAGAGTATTTTAACCTTGATTCGTGAAAGGTGGATAGCCCCAAAGCACATGGGGCAAGGCTCGCAGGATGCATATATTTCAGAGTCTGAAGGCAGGCTCAATCTTGTTGAGCTTTTTTGCATGTCTGGTAAAAAGTTTGATCACGAAAGAGTAAGACGACTAAGCCCTATGCATGAATGCTTGAGGAAACAAAAAATGGTGAAGATTATGCTGTTTTCAGGGGCATTAATGAGTAAAGACGACTGAGCATGTTGATTATTGGTAACAGAAATTAAAGCAATAGTGCTTAATATAGGGATTGCTCGAAATTTACATGAATGGATCCACAAGGTCTGACAGGGTAACCATAAATCTGACCATTCAGTAAATCTATGTATTGTATTCTGAAGTAAAAAAAAAAAAAAAAAAGAATGAAAATCTGATCTGATAGGTTAGACTAGTTGTCTTTATCTCATATCATATCAGCGGGCGAAGATGTATTGCAGTGAAGACTTGGGGTCAAGACTTATGCGAAGCACTATTGCTCACAGCATCTAATGAACGTTAATCACGCCTTGCCAACTCACATGATTCTTGATCGTCAGGCTACGTTATGATTTGCTGAATATTTTAGTGGAGTCAATTAAATTTACCATCTTCTAAATAAATGGGAAACCTAATCCCTGAAAAATGAGTGCATTTCACATTAATGCCAAGATGAAAGATCGTACACATATAGGTAGGACGACAAATTGCAGGCCCAAATACAGTAAATATTTTTTATATATGGTCTCATAAATTTGGAACTGACACTCGACAATTGGGAGACACTGAACATCCACAAATTCGTTAAGAATATCCACGAATGGTCTAGAAGTTCAACAAATTGTCCATATTGTTTCAGCCGGTGTTCCCATTCAATTAGTCGTTTTTTCATACAAAGTTTTATCACTTGGAATAAAACTCGATCCACGTATCAGACCTCTAAAATCAATTAGAGGAATCGAAATACTTGCCTGTTGTTCATGGTCACGAAGTATGTGTTTCAAACAAAATTATGTTCATGTATGAGTTCAATTGAATGTTTTATATGCACGCCAGAGTACATACATCATCCATGTATGACATCCCCTAGGCATTCAATTGAATGGTCAGATGAGTATGATTTCTGCAAATAAGCGAACAAAATTATCTCTATGGTCGACGAGTCTTTGACTACTTTCAATGTTGATTTACATAATACATGGGAAGGCAAATAACTCCCAACAACTGACGTGAACTGTGGCAGGATTATAACAATAGTGCGAGAATGTATAAGAATTCCATTTCTTCAAGTATTTAGATGATATATTGATCGAAGGAAAGGAAAGAAATGACCATCATCAATCTTTCATAATACTGAAGGCGAATGAGAATATCAATAAAAACTATGTTCACTCCCATGATTCAATATTAAAAAACGAAATTGAATGAGAATATGTCATTCCAAAATAAAAAGTGTAAAACAACGAGCCAGCCAACAAAGTCTCTGCCGTGGTTCAATCACAAATCACAATGTTTCCAGATGAACTATCACTATGCTTAAACCGCTCTTTTGTTGAACCCAAACATAGTAAATAACAACAAAAGAACAATCTGGTTTTCAACGCCAAGGCCCGATGTGGAATGGCCTAGCCATAATCTCACTCTCCACTCTTCGTATGTACGAGGCATGCATGAATTACATTAGACTACTCCGTCAGTCAACTTTTCAGAAGTCATCGGGTTCAGTCCGGTTTTAATTCCGAAGCCAATTAATGAAATTAGTTCGGCATTCCTACGGTCAGTAGTCAATCATTCCCCCTCTGTGGTTGGTTTGCAGCGATTTCGAATAAAATTTATATCTTCAAAAACTAAATCAAAAAAATTAATTTTAAAATTAGAACCAAATTTTAGTTTCAAAAATTAATAAATCAAAATCAAATAAAAAATTGAAGAATTAATTTAATTTTAAAAATTAAAAATTATTTATTTATTTTATATTTTAAAGATAAAATAAATATTAGTTTATATTTAATAAATTATTTAATTACTGAAATAACAATATTTCAAATTTTTTATTAAAATTATTAAAAATTAATTTCAAACTCAAATAGTAAATTTTAATTTTACGGTATAAGGGAAATGGAATCGATTTTAGGCACCCCTGATCTCCTGTGGGCCCCGGTCTGTTCTGTAGAAATAAAGACTTTCTTGCTCGCTGCCTCGCTCTCCCAACAGAAGTTGACTTAGACCTAAAGAGTCTGGAGTGCTAAGTCGGGCGCTGCTTTCTTTTACCACCATTTTCTTTATTAATCAATGCACTCATATCGTGGATCAAATTGAAAACTCAATAAAATTAGGCGTGTCGTGTCCCAGTGGGTCTAATTACAATCATAATTTGCCAATAACTACACGACACGACGAGGACCTTGACATATAATTTTTATTTAAAATAGTTCAATTTTTAGGATTATTTATATTTATAATTTTTTATATTTAAAATTAAAAATTTAATATTTAAACATAAATGCTTTTAATTTTTTAAAATTAAAATATTAAAAAATCAATTTTATTAAAAAAAAAAGAAGGTGAATTTGTGGAGAAGAATTAATAGAAAAATAATTTTTTTATTAAATTTATCTCCTTTTGATAAAATTTATTTCTCTTTTAATATTTTAATTTTAAAAAAATTAAAAATTTTAGAACATATTCGTCCAAATACCAAATTTGTTATCTCGAATATAAAAAAAAAAAAAAAATTATAACTCAGGTTCTAAACATCAAAAACTATGTAAATTTGCTGCAATTCGATTACATATGCATAGTTAATTTGCAATTGTATGTCATGTGAATCCTAAACGCAGCATTTATAGTAGTTGAAATGGATCACTGATCTTCGATAGACAAAGATAATTACAAAATTCCCGGAAATTTCACATGTAAGAAATATAGTTAATAGGAACAATCCCTTGATGTACCTGAAGAAATTCAGGACATGTTTTGTTCGCGCGTCTCTTTGTCAAACCTTAATCACGGCAACCCAGCGTATCCGTTTAAATATAAGATTTGACGGGTTGGTTTCTGTAGAAATTAGTGTCGGAACAATCATCTTCTTGGATCCCTCCATTTTCTTATGTATCCACCAATAGAAGATGATGACGTTAACTACTTACTTAAGATACGTTTAATATCATACATGCTTACTGGGAAATTAATTAATTAATTAATTAGTAGTAAATTAAAAAATTGGGTTAACTCCGCAATAATTTCGGCGCTTTCGCTGGGGTGGCTCGGCCTCGTCTGCGAAGTCAAAGTCATGATAGCCAGGCAAGGCAAAATATTAGACAAATGACGAAATATATGTGCATACAATTCATGTAAAGATCATCGATCGATCTCTAGTCAGGTGAGATAAATGATGCTGTCAAATTTGTTTTGCAGTAGTTCTACTGATGATGATCACGATGAGTACTGTGCAGCTCGGCAAAATGATACCAGCACGATGAATACAAATTGTTCAAATTACGATGGACTACTGACTGATCATAATACCATCAAAGAGTTGGACTTCTTTTCTGTGCATGGTACTACTGATGTTAATCATCCTGCAGCTGCAAAAGTTGAGTCGCATATTCGTCCCTCTCCATCGCAAGAGCTTTTCGCTAATTTTAAATTTAGCGTAAGTTTCGATTCCTTCTTTAATTAATCTGCATATATTTCTGATTCTATTTACTGCATATATTATCCCATTTTGTTGTAAATCATGAACTGGGATTGATTTGATTGATTTGTCATCGTCAGGAGGGAGAGAAGTTTCTCACTCTTAATACCGTTACTGCTGCTCAGCCGCCGACGAAAACTGTTAATGAATATGATCAGAACCCCTTAACCCTAGTGAGTGATTCAAGTGTGAGAACTAGCTACGAGATATTAGCAAGTTCCCGGCCTATGCAGTATATATAATGATTCAACTAATTCCATGCATTTCAAATTAAATTTCAGTTGAGGATACTGCTGGAAGATCAAATAGAGAAATCCAAGGAAGAGAACAAGAATTTGAGGAGCACATTGGATCTGATTAGAACCAAGTACACGGCTCTTCAGAATCAACTGCTTTCAGCGATGCAACGACAGCCTTCCAACAGTACTATCACAGCTACTGCTATTCATCATCAATTCCTCGAGGTATTCTCTGCTTGATTTCTGAGCTTTTTATACCTATATAATTGTAGTATTATTGAAATATGTGTGTGTGTATATATTTTAATCTAATTAAAGAAATTAAGATACATGGTTTTGATTAAATTACAAACTTAGATTCTTAAGCTCGTATTTGTTAAGCTCCTCAGTCTTATCTTAAGCTCATGGTTGAATATGGACATTTGGTGTAATTGCAGTCAACCATGCAATGCTCACATCCTATGAATATGTTTCCAAAAGAAAATATGAGCTTAAGAATCTAACCATGATCAACCATGAGCTTAAGAATCTAAGTTCATATTCATAGGAACTTAAAAAGTATTGATAAATATTGTAGTAGAGGCACAGATTATTGTAATCCTTTTAATTAAATAGAGTAATCAATTGGAACCAATTAATCATCATCTCATTTGTGCAGGTATTAATGTTTCGATAATTTGAACTTATGATATTCTTTTCATTGAGTTTTTATTATATTGTATTATATATATATATATATATATATATATATATATATATATATTTGTAATCAGTTAAGAGATACCCATAATAAGAATTAACCAAAAAAGTAAAATGTATTGAATGTAGCAAAAAGTTTTTTTTTTTTTTAATTTTGTTTATGATAGAACAGAAAAATGAAATCTTCATATTAACATTAATGATAGATACATTAATAAATTACATTACGTGTTTAATCAATAGGGGGAGAGAATTGGTGCCGATCATCCAAGTCCAACATTGTCTACGCTGCACTGCATGTCAGCCGGTGAATTATTCGATCCTTCACATTGGGACAAAATAACACAAGAAAAAGAAAGAGTAATGTCTTCTGCAAATATCAACATGGATGGAATACTAATGTCGAAAGATCATGGAGATCATGGGATGATTCAGGTTGGTAAGAAACGGATCTCCTGGGATGATGATGATGATCAAACAGTGCAAAAAGGTCCAAATATTATTAATGCCCAACAAGCTGTTAAAGATGATCAAGAAAAGCTGGTACGTTATGGAAAGGCAAGGGTTTCCATAAGAGCACGCTCAGTTGCACCTATGGTAAGCTATTTTTTACTTAATACCATTCATCTGTTCTCTCTCTCTCTCTCTCTCTCTCTCTCTCTATATATATATATATATATATATATTCATCATCTCTTGTGGGTGTCTGTACTTTTAGGATTTAGATTGAGTATATGTTATCATTAATTTGCACCAAAACAACGTTGATTTGTTGGGAAAATAATGATCATGCACAGCTTAAATCAAGAACAATTATATTCGCAGTTGATAGTTTATAGAGTTTTATATATAGATATCTATGGTGGGTTTGATGATTAGGTAGGTGACGGATGTCAATGGAGGAAATACGGTCAAAAGACAGCAAAGGGTAATCCTTGTCCTCGAGCTTACTATCGTTGCAGTTTGACCACTGGATGTCCTGCTCGAAAGCAGGTAATTGATTAAAATCAGTCTTAATCTCAAATCAAAATTTTTGATAATTATGTTTACTTTCTTCTTTCTTTATTTCTTGTTTTATTTTCAGCCAAATTCATCGTATATTTAACCAAAAATACTGTATACATCCAATATTCCTTCATTTTCCCTTAAAATATACTTTAATTAATTTCGTCAGGTGCAAAGATGTGCGGAGGACAAGACCATTCTGATAACGACATATGAAGGAAGCCACAACCACCCTCTGCCACCCGCAGCCACAGCCATGGCTGGTATAACATCCACCGCAGCAAATATGCTCCTCTCCGGCTCAATCTTATCAAACACAGGCCTCTTATCAGCGTCTACGTTGCCTAATTATCACGCACCCACATTCGCCACCCTATCTACTTCTGGCTCACATCCCACCATTACACTTGACCTAACTCGAACAACTCCCGACAAGTACTCTTCAGTAAAGCCAAGATTTCAGGGATCTTCCCCGCAGTTTCCTTTGCATGGCTGCATGGGACATCCTTCATCATCAAAGTTGCCACCAATGCACCCAAAACCACTGCAAAGTACTAATTATCCCAATCCATATCCGTAGGCGGGTATGGTTACTGCAGCTGTTGTGCGCTGACTCTCATTTCGCGAAGTGCAGTGCTAGCTGCAGCCGTTTCTTCAATCAAGCAGAGATGGCAGCCACTGGAAAAATAGTACTGTCGACCATGAAAAAAATATGAAGTACGTTGCGTTGGATGTAAGAGGTTTGTTCAGTCTAAGCTTAGGTCTTTCTTTTTAATCTGATCGTTTACAGTTTTGTTAAAGGAATATCACTCCTTTATCTTCTAAACAAATATGAAGTTACCAATTACTGAAATATATATAAGAGATCAACCTATTATGTTTTCCTCCTAGTGATAAGAATGTTATGAACACATATAATTCAATGCATTTCCTTGAGAAGAACACATAGATATGTATACATATGGCAGAGAAAGACTTTCAAGTCAGTCTACCCTCGTTTGTGTGTGTTAGAAAAAATAAAAACTCCGGATGAGCTTCCAAGAGTCACCAGTGGTCTAGTGGTAGAATAGTATCCTGCCAAGTTGTAGACCCGGGTTTGATAACCCGGCTGGTGCATTTATATATATATATATATTTATGCTGTTCTGTATGTACAACTATTCTACGTGTTTTCATATTATTAAATGGCATGCATCTTATCAGCATAACTTCTTCTTCTTCCTTTTTTTTTTTTTTTTTTTTTTTTTACGTTTTGCATTGGGAGATTAACAATGATGTCCGTATTAGTGGATGCAGTGAAATCTCACTGATTATTTTGCGTTTGCCAACTATTAAATGGGAAGCATCCTATCTACATAACTTATTTTATTGAAGGCGAAGGCCCTAGTATTTTTGTTGTTGGAGGTCAAGACATTTGTACAAAGTCCAAGCACTAGCTCTTCTTCACTCGTAATTTCTTTACAGTAATCCCATTATTCTGGAAGCCGCGTGGCGCGGGGGAGAATCTCCTTATGCAGCTGCTTTTGCAAATCCTATTTGTAGATTACCGAAGTCGAAAACCGTGTGGTATGCCCCCAGGAATATATCTCCAAGAATCCTGATTGTACACATAGAAATCAGACATTACAAATTTGTAAGAACAATCTAACATATGACTAGTAATGTTGGATGTAAAATTTCCTGTGTAATCATGTGCATACTGATACAAATGTAAGTTGCATAAATCGTTCAACAGTTCTAGCCGTAACAGAGACTTATATATAAAAAAAAGTGACGTACCAAAGGGGACCTTGCGGGGGAGGCACATCCAATGCGATGAACCCACTAATGCACACGGTGGAACAGCCTTCTTCAATTTTGAGAATGTACTGAACAAAAACCCAAAAGTCATAATAATCAAATTTCAATTAACGAAAACTATATCATGAATTTTAGCAATAGACACTGAGGCCAATTTCTTACTGTTGCTTACGAATTTATGATACTGATGAAGATATATGTTCTGAATGACAGAGTGCATGCTCACCTGTTCGGGAGATAGGGGGAAAGATTTATTTCCAATGGTGAATGAGATATCTGGCATGCTTGCAATGTCATCGCAGTTGATAAATGACTTTCCCAAGGGGTTTGGGAGAATCTCACAAAGCTTTAACAGACATATAAAATCCATGAAAGAAAAAGCAAGGCAAATTTTAGTCTTAGACTACTAATGTTTATCGTTGATGTGATATTTCAGAAACAAATTAAAAATACCTCATTTACATATTTGAAGACAGTATCCTTCGTTTTCTGTTGTTTAAGCTGCATTTGTATCCAGAAAACAATCATCTCACAGAAAGTGCATAGTGCACTCTCGTCCACAGATGATCCCGTGCTAGTTTTATTTTGTACAGCCGTCTCAATACCGGTACTGCGTGGATCCAGAAACGATTTTTGTTAAGAGGATTGCAAATGCTGAAACCAAAGAGGAAAGAAAGATAGAATTACCTCATGTAACGAGATCCATTGTATACACATAGTCCAAGATCAACACAAATAATTTCAGGTTGTACCTGCAGAGACAGAAGGGAGATTTTCTCTGGAGTTATGAAGGTGAATAAACAGTCTTGAGATGGTCGTAATAGAAATGTTCGGGAACAAAGAACGAACCCCATATGTTAGGAATTCCCACATCGAATTCCCATAATTAAAAACAACGTTTTTACATTGCAAGCTCACAATTCCTTCTGCTCCAATAGCATGGTTGATTTGAGTCACTATAGTCTGCAAAGAGAAGTAAGCAAGTAAATCACAGAGGACACGGAATAATACTTATCAAACTAATATCCGGAAACAAATAAGTTACAAGTCGATACAGTTGGACCAGCAAGCACTGATGCTCCTGAGTCCACAATGGCAGTGCAGCCATCCTCGCAGAATCCTGAATATTTTGAACATAAACTTTTAAATTTCCAGTCGTGCATCTGAGAATTGAATAGAATAAATTGAATTGCGTAGGGCCCCCAAAAATGTTATCGGCTACAAAAAGCCTTCCCAGCTTGTTTGAATTAGGAAGCGCAGAAAGTCTATAGTTCATAACACGTTTTAACATTGGAATTCAGTTACGAGGAGGGGAATGGGGCATTGAATCTTATGGAATTACCTGTTGAACTGTGTTCAATAAGAATATCTCCCACCTCAATCTGAAAAGAGAAATCAAATGAAGTTAAATTTTAACCTTTTTTTAACAAGTTAGAGAGTTATAGAAATTTTATTACGTTTAACAGACCTGCCAGTAACCTGTTTCAGCAAGTGGAACATAGGTATGGTCGCCCCTGAAATGCCTCCAATCGAAACCTCCAAAGACAATCTCGCCCCCCACTTTTGCATCTGGATCTCGATTGAGCCACAAAGAAAAGATTTTCTGGCTCACGTGACCTTGTTGCATCATATTATACCTGGACAGAGAGTACTAAACTAATTGTTCCAATCGAAAAGGATGGAAATAAACCAAGGAGAAATACATGCTTATCTTTATTTACTAAAATAGTTCCATGCTAACAATTAGCAGTATGCTCATTCAAAAAATTATACCATAGTGGAGTGGCTTGCTTAACAGAGATATCCTGAAATCCAAGTCCAAGAATCCCATCAAATTTTGCTACTAGGAATGGTAGAACTCCTTCCTTTTTGACCTCAATGAACTCCTGAAGAACGACGGAATTAAGGTCATATCATCATTGCATTGGAATCACAAAGACATTTGAAGCACAAAATCTAGCAAGAAAGAAAAAAGCCCACTTGGTCTTTGACGATAATGTCTCCCAGTTTGACATTATCTTGGCTAAAGAATCCAGAAATTGATCCGGAGCCATAGTGAATCTTACAAGGTATTCCTGAAATGCAGACAAACAAAACCATCTTAAAGTTATTCCTATTCACAAACCCAGCTAGGAGCAGTATTTAACACACAAAACCAAAGGGCTAGCTACGATAAGGTCGACGAACTTCTCTCAAGTGATGCAGAAGCAAAATTACCAATCTTGGTATAAGTACTGGAAAGCCTTGCCCTGTACTTTGCGTGGAAGTAGCAAGATATCTGCATATGTTAATGATTCTTTATACTATAGTTACCTAGAATTAAAGGAAATATAAAAGAATTCTTATATCAGTACAAGAAAACTTACAGATAAAAGACATTTTGAAGATGGTACCCAAAGATTGGAGCTGCCAGTATCAAATACAACAGTGAAGCTTTGTGGAGGCGATCCAATACCAATCTCTCCATAATATTGAGTATCAAGATAGTTCTTTAAATAAATAATATCAGCATTGTAATCATTCAAACGATTCTCAATCTCTCTTCCAGTGATTATTCTAGCAGTAGTTATGCTGTTAAGGTCTAATTGCTGCTTCTTCAGTTCAATCCTCACTAACCCATCATCGGAATAAGGCTCGAAAGCTAAATTGCAGGGCCAAACCCACACAGATATTGCAATAAGGAGAAACTTAATTCCCATTCTCACACAAGTTTCTGGTTTAACACCAAAGCATAAAAAGGAAAAAGAAAAAAGTTTTAGCAGAATTTAACCGGCAAAACAGACTAACCATCTAATACCAAATGATGCAATGGTATTGGTGCATGATCACGCATGCCAAGAATCAAAGTTATTCATTCATACCTGAGCCCTTGAGGTTAGTTTGGCAGCGAAGTTCACAAGGTGATAGCGGCACGAAAGAGCTTCCTTTATATTTCTATTTGTAGGGAGGAAAATTTTACTACTTTTTACAAGTTGTCCATGATAGAAGTACTTTGATGGACAGAAGCACTTTTAGAGATTAATTCATTCTCTGCTAACGAAAGCACCGCGCAATTTCCCGGGTCGGAGTTCTTTCCATATATATGTCAATGGCTTGCGACAACGAACTTGTTTCGACAGAAAATCAAACGCAGGAGGAGGCTAGAGACAGTTGAGTGGCATTTTCGTAAACTACAGAGAATCAGTTCTAGTTAACTAGCTCTAAATTCTTTGTCCAGTCCTTGCCATTATGTGCATCAGGACAAGAATCATCGTTATTGTCATTAAAAATTCACTTTTTTTTTTTTTTCAAAAATGATATTAACTTGGAGTAATTTCTAAAATATAATAATAATTAGAGTGATACTAATGATATGATTAGTGTCAATTGATTAGAATTGGTTGGGTTTATATTTGGCTTCTACTGAATTATGAGAAATTTAGTTTTTTTTTTTTTGTTTGTTTAATATATGAAAAGAAGCGGAGAAATAACATGTAGAGTGTCTTTAACAAGTAATAATGGGGTTCTATTTGATACGAATAGTAATATTATGGTTTCATCTGTGAAAATATAAACATTAAGGACCTAATTTCTTCTTGCTGATAACCCAAGACCAGGCCCAGTCTAAAGCTGTTGAAGTGGAGTGATGATGTGACTCTGGGCCGAGGCTCAAACTATGAAAGCCCAAAAGACTGCCAAGCGCAAACAACTGTTGCCTGTCGTCTCTCCAGTGCATGGAAAGTAGAAACCCTTTAAATTGGATTTCTAATGTGAGTTTGAGTTCGAAGTACCGCTGTACCTCCCTGAACCTGAAAACCAAAATCAAAATTTTTGTTGAACAGAAAGAGCGCGTGGTAGTGAAGAAACGGAACGAAATGGAACTGGATGAATGGGAATTAAGCGCAGAAGAATTGGATTCCCTTGAAAGAGACGCTCTTCAGAAAATTTCTCAACGCAACAACTCTTCTGCTGCATCCACTTCTTCTTCTTCTTCCTCTTCTTTCCACCATAGTAATAAACGCCTGCAACATTCTCTTCCTCTTCTTTCTTTCGCTGATAATCAGCGTTCTGTACCTTGTACAAACAACGATAATAACCCCTTCTTCGATTCTCACAAGGTAAAGTTATCGCCTTTTTCTCATTTCTTTTAAGGATTTTATCTTTCAGTTCGCGGTCTTGTTTTACTTTTCTTTATCCCTGTCTTTCTCTTTGAATTTTCTTATGGAGTTTGAGTGTTTGCATTGTGCTATCTTTTTCCTTTGATCTTTTAGAGACCCTTGTGGTATATCATTCATATAATTACCTTAAAAAAGACCACTTGTTTTTATTGGTTTACTAGTAATGATGCCCTGATTTTAGATGTGAAAGAGTAGCGTTGTCAAGGATCTTTATTTACGTTGTATTTCAGGTTGAAGCTTTGCCACTGGGTTCCAGAACATCGCCCGCATCAGTTGCTCCTATATTAAACTCTGGTTGGCTTCTTCATGTCTTATTTTTTACGCTTCTGTTATGATCCACAATTTGCCTTGTTCTGCCTGCCTTAAGCATTATGCTGTATTATGGATTATCTGGAAAATTAATGTCTCTTGTCTGCATATGATTGGGTTGTGGGCACAATCAGGTGATTCTTCAAAGGAACAACTACCCAAGCTTACTGTCAAATTTATTCTTCTTGCAAGCGGAAATATTGCTGCTAAATTTTCATATGACCCGGTATACCTTGTATTTGCACGCAGAATATCCATATATCTACAGCAGAGTGTCATTTCTTGATGTGTAATACCTTTTTTATTTTTATTTTTATGTAGGTACTAGTTGCTGCTTTTCGTAAAATTCCAAGAGCAACATGGAATGCGAAAGAAAGGTTTTTTACCATAACTTTTCTCTCTCAATAATTTCATATTTATATCTAGTATGCACTGTGAAAACATGGTTTTGTTCATTGTCCACTTGCTGGAACTTTCATGAGCATTGAGCCTTAGCATGATATAATGCCATTAAACCTGCAGATTATGGATGTTCCCAGTTTCTTCTTTATCATCAGCTGAAAAAGTTCTGAGTGAAATATCTGGTTATAAAGTTGAGGTGATAAACTTACATTTTTATATTTTTAGTATTTTTTTCAATCTTTTCATTAGATTGTCAAATTTATCACGGCGTTTATGGTTTATAATTGATGAAAACTAAGCTGTTTATCTTTCATAGTGCATTTTTGTCAAAAAATTTACATTTTCCATATGAAACAAACATATTTATGTCTGAGTCATTTGAGTTATTTTATAATTTAATTATCCATTATAATATATTCCAGGTAGAGCACTTAGATTCCTTGGTTCAGCGTGCTATTGCTGCTGCCTCTGCCACTCCAGATCTTCAAGGTAAATGCTGATTCATAAGCAAATTATCTTCTATGTCAAAGACTGATGGATGCGTCAACATAAATGCCTTTACCTTTATTGTTATGCTTTTGTGTAGATTAAATTTTTTTTTGGATGCTACTTCTAAGTCATGGTTGTTATCCTTGTGAAAAACTTTTCCCCTTTTTCTCAAGACAAATATGACCAGATACCTAGCCACATTGAATCAAAGCTTCTTCCTTTTCAGCGAGATGGTGTTAGGTATGTAGTAATTATGCAGATGTTACCTCATCAGATCAGTGTTATGTGACAGCACTGACATCTATCAAATATTATGTTTAGTTTATATCAGACTTCATCTTTTCCTTAGTTGCTCATATTCAGATGGCCTGTCCTTATACTCTATCTGACATCTTTCATATCTTTTCCAGGTTTGCATTGCAGCATGGAGGCCGTGTGCTTCTAGCAGATGAAATGGGACTAGGAAAGACCTTACAGGCAAATGTTATTTATTTAAACTATTTCAATTCTTTTGATGCCTCATACCTGAAACTACAGAACTTTTTCTGAGGAATATGCTTTACTAGCTTTATGCAAGAGACTTGCTTTAGGCACATATATCAATTTCTCATGGATTTTGCAGGCTATTGCTGTGACCACGTGTGTACGTGACTTTTGGCCTGTTCTTATACTCACACCATCATCCTTACGTTTGCATTGGGCTTCAGTAAGTGCTTTATCATCTTAACATTTTGTTTCTTAGCAATGCTAATTTTACTGAAATGCATGTGTGTGTTGTTCTATTGCAGATGATCCAGCAATGGCTAAATATCCCTTCATCAGATATAGTTGTACGACCTCTGCTCCGTATCAAATATTTTTGCCCATTGTTCCTTTTTTTTTTTTTGAATTTGTATTTGTATCTTGAATTTGAGCACATTCTCTTTATCTTTATGCCTTTTTTTCCCTAGTAACTCAAATTTTTTGTTTTGTAGGTTTCATTCTTATTTCTGTTCCTAACAAGTTATGTTAATAGGTTGTTTTATCTCAATTGGGTGGTTCAAATAGAAGTGGGTTCACTATAGTGTCCTCAACCACCAAGTGCACTATTCATCTCGATGGCTTATTTAATATCATCTCCTATGATGTGGTCCCCAAGTTACAGAATATACTATTGTCATCTGAGTTTAAGGTAAGTACAACCTGTCCTTCTGCATTTACTGTACTCTATTTGTTTTTGTTTAACTACCCTTAGAGAGATTGGAAAGGGAATTGCCTAAATAATTAAAGTGAAATTGATAAACTGGTGGAATTCCTTCTAGATTTTATATGATTGTGGTGGTCTAGCCATTAAGAAAATGAGCAATTTCAATAAGGCAGTTATAAGGAAAAATATTATTTACAGTCTCAAGTGGTCTAGGTTTTTAAGACGTGTCCTAAAAATTGAGTTTAGTTAGAATGGGGACACTGAGGTTGATGGGCAGCCGTACTAGAAAATGTCTATATACTTTTTGCTTCTATTTTGGTGCTTGTTATTTTTATGATTTTCTTAAGAAATAAAAATCATTTGGTACTCCGTTTGAGGATGTTACAGTTTGTTTGTGTAGGTATTATTTCAGGTAGAACTTCCTGATTCAATACAGAATATTACGATTCTTGAATATTGTTTCACATTATCACAAAACTGAGAGTATGCCATATTGCTCTAATTGTTCAAATCTAGGGAGCATGTAATATGTTTGAAGTCTATATATTTTTCCCTAATTTAGATTGAGAAAAAGAAAGTGTGGGCCAATGAGATGGAGTGGAATGTAGTCCATTTCCGTGCTGTATATTTTATTGTAAAAGGCCTTTCAACTTATCACATGTTCTGTCCTCAAAGATGGACAGTTTATTGATTTAATTGCACCCAGGAATCTGTTTGGACTTGCTTCTGGAACTGTGTATGGTACTTGTATGCATCTAAAAGTCATATATTTTGTTCAGGTTGTGATTGCTGATGAGTCTCATTTTCTTAAAAATGCTCAAGCAAAGAGGACTACTGCCACCCTTCCAATTATAAAGGTCTTTCTCTTGATAAATCCTGACTTAATGTCTGCATCTGCTTAGTTCATTCTTGGACAATATTCCCATAAAAATACAATTCTACATCCTAAGGTTGCCAGAAGATATTATTTTTCTTAAGCATTTATAGACTTCTGCGGTAATAATAGTCCATATAGACATATGATTTCCAAAATGCATGAAGTTGCTGGGTATGTGGATATTGCTGATGAGAAATTTCTGTAAATTTGTATACTTGTTAGCAAATGCCAAACAGTTAACTTTTCTCGTGGAATGACATCCTAGGCACTTCATTTTACTGCATGATTTATTGTTCATCTTGAAATGTTGTATTGTCAGCATGCAATGAATTTTCAAGTTCTTTCTCTGTTGATCTCATAGAATGTTTATAATTACAGAAAGCACAACATGCAATACTCCTCAGTGGAACCCCTGCGTTATCCCGACCAATTGAGCTATTCAAGCAGGTACCTGTCACTCAAGTTTAGAAATCATGGCTTGTCAATGTTTAAATTATTATGAAATTGCATTTTTATGAACTTGTGGAAATTGTTTACACTGACAGCTGGAAGCCTTGTATCCTGATGTATATAAGAACGTTCATGAGTATGGTAACCGGTATTGCAAAGGTGTAAGTATCTATTTTTGTTTGTTTGGAAAAGCCTGCCTTCACTGTTTTGGTTTCTTTAGTAATGTACACTGTTGTTTTCTCTTATATCAATCTTCTAGGGATTATTTGGAATTTATCAAGGTGCAAGCAACCATGAAGAATTGCACAATTTGATGAAGGCAACAGTGATGATCCGCAGACTTAAAAAGGATGTCCTTGCTGAGCTTCCTGTGAAGCGCAGGCAGCAGGTGTTTATTTATATATATTTCAAACCGTGATTAATGGTCATTATATTTTTTTCTGAAAAAGATAGTGTGATATGAACAATGACGAAGGAATTGTTACTTTAGTCTTTTGAATGCAAGAAATTGGTTTCAATCAGGGAAATATTATGCAATTTCACATGAGAGCTTTGATCTAGTGGCAGCCCAGTACAGCATATTGGTTTCTGAAAACTATTTGTTATATCTATGTGGCTTGAAAAACATTTCTTGAGTAGCAAATTTTGGAAATTTGTCCAAAATTAAAATCCAGTACAGTTCATGAATTTTCATTCACGCTTTTCTATGGTACATATTGTGTACAAATATTTGGATGTAAATCAGGAAATGATTTTCTTTTCAATGTTTGTATTCACTTTGATCCTTGTTAATTGATTCTCAGGTCTTCTTGGACTTGGCTGAAAAGGATATGAAACAAATAAATGCTTTATTCCGTGAGGTAATTTTGATTATTTTATAGTTAGTATTCTACTGCAGGAAGTTGAGAAAAATAAAAAATTGGCATTTGTGTGACTATTCTGGATATTAGTATAATCTTAGAAAGTTATTCATATGGGGAATCAGTTTGGATGTATTGTTGGTTTATCCTGGAGGTTAATTTGCAGTCTCACAGTAGCATATTACGTGTTTGTTAGGATGTAAAGCAAGTTGAACCATCTTTAATTTTTTTGTGTAACCATTGGCTTTTCCATTGAGAAAACCTCTTATTCTGCAGATATATCTTTTTAGGTACCAAGTAGTCGGTTGGTAATGTTGTGTTTTAAGGGTGAAATAAATTTTTTTGTCTTCTAATACATAGTTCTCTGATTTACCACCATATTTGCTCTGTTTTTCTTTATTGTATTGGATACTGTTGTGAGAATGTGCTTGCTAATTATGTGTCATTTAGGTTTCTTTTAGAAATTTCCTTGCTAAAAGAGAACTGAAGGATAAAAGAAGCACAGCTAATATCAGTCTTCTGCTTTTTTGTAGTTGGAGGTGATTAAAGGCAAAATTAGGGCCTGCAGATCAGAAGATGTTCAATCACTAAAGTTTTCTGAAAAGAATCTTATCAATAAGGTATACATATATGTTATGATCATGACTTGGAAACTAGTATCCAAACTATGTCTGAACAGTCATTGCTGCTGGCTAACTTGACTTTTCTCTATCCAGTGCAATAGCCTATATTTTCCTGCTCTTGTAGGACAGTTAAAATAATATTAGTGTTTTATATATCTACTTTTGGTTTGCTTTACCTCCACTAAAACTTCACTCATTTCCCTCAGCCCCTTCTCTTTGCAATGTTGTACTGAACTCCAGATATATACTGATTCTGCTGAAGCAAAGATTCCAGCAGTTCTAGATTATTTGGAAACCATCATTGAGGTACTTTTGTTTTTTTTTTTTTTCATTTTTGTCAGTATATCTTCCTAATTCTTTTAGTGCATATGTATGAGTAAATTTATGTAACAATGTTCTTGTGATAGAAGATAAGATCATACTATGGTGATAAGCAGAACATATGTTCCTTCCTGGCCTTAAGTTGCCAAATTCAGAATTTCAGGTTTCACATATCCATAAATTGGAATTTTGCTGTAATGGATCCTGCAGTAATCACAGAAAAGTGCAATAGAACTAGTTCTTCTTATTTACTGCAAATACAGAGGGGTGTACTAAAATTTCTAGGAAGGTTTAGATTGAGCTCTATCTTAAACCTATTTAAGTTGACCTTTGTATCATGATCTTGACTTGTTCAACTTCGAGTTGGTGACAGAAGTATCTCATGTTTGTATGAAAGGTAAATCTGATTCTTGATCCATCACATAACTTTTCCTCACAAGAAAATTTGCTTATTTGCATCCTACTTGTTGCATGTTTAGGATATGTCTGGGATGGGTAACATTATGAGTTTGTACATTAACTTAGCTTTTGTTTCTTCTTTGTGAATTTAGTTTGCGTATTGTGTCATTTTGTCTTAATTTTATAAATGATGATCGTTGCAGGCAGGCTGCAAGTTTCTGATATTTGCACACCATCAGCCAATGCTTGATGCGATACATCAATTTTTTCTTGTAAGACCCCTTAAATATATTGAAATTATCTCAAGATAGATCCATCTTCTAATGTTTATTAACTAACTTTGCAGAAGAAGAAAGTGCGATGCATTCGGATTGATGGTGCTACCCCAGCAGCTTCTAGGCAAGCTTTGGTTACTGATTTTCAGGAAAAAGATGAAATCAAGGCAGCAGTGGTATGACGGTTCAATTTATTTATCTCTGTTAGTATTCTTAATCTTTCTCATTTCTTTCTGTCGTAAATTGGAAATATGGTTTGCAACTTTGGTATAATGATTTTTTTTTGAGTGCAAATTGTGGTCTTTTCAAATGTCAATATGCAGCTCTCTATCAAAGCAGGAGGTGTTGGATTAACGTTAACAGCTGCAAGCACTGTTATTTTTGCGGAGTTGTCATGGACTCCAGGTGACATCATTCAAGCTGAAGACCGTGCTCATCGGATTGGCCAGGTAATAATTAGCTACAAGAATTATTGATTTATGCTTGTGTGATAAACTAATGTTATATGAATCTTATTCTATTGCTGGTTACTCCATTCTTTTTGCTAGTGAAAAACTTTATTTATTTCTTTGACAAGTATTGTTAATGATCTTTAGGTATCTTCAGTAAATATATACTACCTGCTGGCAAATGACACAGTTGATGATATAATATGGTACGTACCCATCCTATTTGCTGTATGGTTTTCGCCTATGGAGAATTGTACTAGAGTTCCGAGGGATGATGTTGATTATTGAGCAGTTCATCTACTTTTACTTTTCAGGGATGTTGTTCAGAGCAAGTTGGAAAATTTGGGACAGGTAATATCTCTATCTGATTTGCACAACAATGATATATAGGCAGTCCATTGTTAGTCCTGGTTGATTTTTTCTCCCTTTACTAACCTGTGGAGTGACTTTTTGGTTCTTGAACAATCAGATGCTTGATGGGCATGAAAATGCTTTAGAAGTTTCAAGCAGCGAGCTAAGAAGCAGCCCTGCAAAGCAGAAAACACTCTACTCTTTCTTGAAGCGATGTACCAATGGGGATGACTCTGAACATCAATCGAACCTCAAATACCCAAGGCGTTAAAGACTCTACAAAGAGCTAATGTATTTTCTGAGATGCATCTATAGCATCACGTGTACAGGCACTTGTAAATTTGTCATTGTGATATGCTGAGCCTGAAACCACATTGATTACCACCCTGAACCAGCGAGAAACAATGCGTATTTTGCGGGCAGTGTAATACTAACATATCGAGGATATACCATATTTTCTTCTCTGTTTTGTAGCTGGTTCTGCCGTTGTTATTCTGTGTTCATAGAAAATGCACGAGAACACATTGTAAACAAAAGAGTGGTTTTTTATTTGAGGAAAAAAGGAAAGATGGAAACAAAGATGCAGGGTAAAATCCTAGCGCCAAAGTTCTTGCTATCTCGGGCGAAGAAATAACCCACGATTGCACCCACATCTTCCAAACCAACGCCAATGCAGAGAGGATTCGTTGGAGTTTGTTGGTTACCAGAATAGCCTAGTCTAACACTTGGACCATCTCTGCGTTTGCCCATACATTTGCACCCAACAACACTACCTTCAACCCCCCAACTCTCTGAAATCCATGCAACAACGCCCCGCCCACCATTTCTTGCACTTGTTACCCATAGAAACCTCTACTCTCCTTGTCATCCCATCTTCGCCACAACTAGTTCCATTATTCTGCAAACTTCGAGCTTCAAAAACAACATCCTCTTTGTTATTTTCTTCTCTAAGAACAGGTTCAGTTATTGCCCGAATGATTTCATCTTTACGTTCGCTATCACATGATTCGAATTCTGTTGACACTTTTGCTTTCAGCTTAGACTTTTCTTGTTTTCTTTCTCTCTTCAATTCCTTCTCTGTTTTCAACTGTTCAAGCTGTTTCAACAACACCTCCGCCGCTTCCTGCAACACAGTTGTTGATTTTCCTATTGAAAACCTTCTAACAAATCAACCATATTACACATATTAAAACAGAACGAAAAACTACCTACCGTGATCATCTTTTCCCTCACTTGAGCGAGCAACTCATGGTCTTGACCAACTGCAAAACCCATCCCGAATAACGTTGACAGATCCTTTGACAACCCTTCTAACAATTTTCAATTTCTTCTTAATTCCCACCTTTTCTTTCTTCTTCTTTGCCACCCAGCGTGATAAAACTCGACATGACCCTTATTCACAAAACTACCTCTGTTTCCATTCCAACATAATTTCTGGGCATCCATTCCAGCACTGGACGTGCATGCGATTTGCTTCCATGCCTCCATTGCTGAAACTTCAACCCTCAGAAAACAAATATATATATATATATATTTAATCTTCGACAATGAGTATGTTTTGCTTCTTATACAAAAGTGACGGAGATTGTTGAATAATTTCAGCTTAAGTGGGTTTCTTTGATTAGTTCCACGTGCTTCACCTTGTACGTCGTGACCGTTCCTGGTTTGCCACACTTCTTCACCTTCCGGACACGCGTTTCTCTGTAATCTAAGCCGTCATATTTTGTAATGGGTAATTCATCGGTTTCAGATTAAGCCAACTCCTGACGCGTAGAATGCTACAGAGACAACTTACTTTCCACCTGGCAAAGTAGGCATTACCATTTTTTGGGAGGGAACAGCAGACGGTTATAAAATGACGTGCGGTGTACATCTCTTGACAGATACATACTGTTATGTTACAGGTTGAAGCATAATAAATAAAATGGAAAAATGAAATATTCACCCATGCTTGACCGACGCAGCCAACAGTCTATTGTGATACCTGAATCTTTGAATGTTGGTTTGAAACATAATTGTATGTTCTTTTTGTTTATGTTGGAATCAAAACACGTGTTATGGAGCAAATTTACTACGTCCTGAATTGGATAAGATTAGATACAGTACGATTGAACTCATCATCTTACATAAACGCAAACACATTTAGCTACCTTCATTCTCGATACTGCCTTTTTATATATACATAGAATACATCTCTTATCCAATTCATGTTTACTGATCACTAGTACTACGCATTCAAAAATATTTTCTCCAATATGCACTGCAAAAACTAGTGGAAATGGAAATTACTGAACAACTTTTTATTTTATTGATGAAAATCTACTTGAAGAGTTTCTCAGTCTATGATGCCAATTGGTTCTTATGATGATGGTAAGCCGGCCAACAATTCGCGAGATCCTCCAAGGCGTCGTGGAACACGTTGCCTAATCTCTTCGAAAGCACACAATGTTTCCGAATCAAGACCTCCTGCAAACTGCACACAGACGGAGGAGCAGGTAATTGAATGAGAAAAACATTTGTAGAGTACATGTTGCAAGACAGGTGATATGTAGAGAAGAAACTAAAATTACTCTTAAGGTTAAAAACTGAATTTTAGTAATAGCCAAACTCTCACTGCCTGGGATTACAATTTTGTTAACGATAATAAGTTTTTGCCCTATTCTAAACTTGGTTCTTGCCGAAAACATTTTCAGTTTTGTACTTTACTGAATAAAGGGAGGAGGGAGAAGAAAACAAAGAAACGAAATGTTTCTGGTCACTTTGCACGTTTCCAAGCCAGAGAAATAGCAGAAAAGAAGGAAAACAAATATGCTTATCATGCAGCTTATGGAACTGAATCCCCGAATACAGTACCGTGGCTTTTGCTGTCTATGCAATAAATGAGTACTACATCACAGCATCTTATATCTTGATGCTGTCAGACTAATTTTTTCTCACCTTGCCAATATACCGTTGCCTATCAGTTATTTTTATGGGATACGAATATGCTGAATCTCGTAGTTTTATAATCACGAAGCTATAAGGAAAAAATAATAATAGATGGCAACAACAAACTCGAGGATTACCTGGTGTGCCCTGTAAGCAAAATGCGCACCTTGAAGCAGCAAGGCTTCCTGAGTTAATTCCCTATCTGAATTATGAACCAATTCAAGCTCTCTTGTCACTCTCTTCATGTACATCTGCGCTAGCTTCATAGAAGCTTGCTTTATCTGCATGAAATTACGAATAACTCTTCACTCAAACACATCAAAGAACTCAAATGCAAAGAGCTGGGTAGATTTTCAGTATTGAGAGATTACAAGCAATTACATAAAGAGCAGATAAAGGAACTATTTAAATAGACCACTCAGGGCAGGGCCAATCCAGGAGTTAACATCCGAGGAGTTCCATAACCGGAGAGAGGGGGCATGGAAAGAAGGTTGGAGGGCTCAAAAAGGCCTTTTTTTTTGTTATTCAAATTAGAGAGTCCAGCCACTCCCTGGTGATACAAAGACTTGATCGATCTGAAAAAAAGATAATACTGCAGCTTTCAGAATTCTCTAAAAGAAGTCATGTAGAAAAGTGGTACCTTGCTTATGATTCCTGAATCAAGCATCCAATCAATTGGAATCTTGCAGTCTTGATAAGATCGCATAGCTGAACTTCGCAGTTTAATTAGCCTCTGTATGCTCCGTTCCGATCTTCCAGAAAGAGATGAGAGCCAGATAAGTCAACAATTTGACAAGCTACATGGCTTACAAGTTCAAACTATAAAAGTATTCATCATTTCATACTTATCCAGTAAGCTGGCCATCTTCTTCAAGGCAGGTCTACAAGGGACATTAGTGTCATCCCCATAGGATGAAATCTCACTCTCTAACAATTTAAGGTCCCGATATTCAACAGCAGCTCCCCGCATGGCATCAGCTTTCCTCTCAGGCCATTTGAAATGCTTTAAGACAGCCCGTTCATCAGCCTGTGAATGACGGGACAGAAAAAAAAAATCTTAAATTTCAAGACAAAACATTCTTCCATAACGTTGAAGTACCACACCATTATGCATTACAAGAATTATATAGCTGGTTGTATAGCTGTCAAGACTTGAGATAGCCAATTCTTCAATAATATTTCCTTCAGGAACATCTTGAGACGCACAAAATGGAGTGATCCAACGTTGTGTTAAAATGAAAACTTGTAATATAACTTGAAAATGGTTTAGAAATTACCAATGATGAAAGTTCACAGTCAAGCCAGTCCACGAATTTTAGAACATCTTCTATGTCTGTATAAGCTGCAGCAAGTACTTTCTGGATAAGACTGTTGATAAAATCTCCTTTGGTTTCGATGTCAGCTTTTATCTAGAATTATGACAGTTTAAACTTTAAAATGAGGCAGAGAAACAAATCAACAAGTTATGCCTAACAAAAAGTCTGAGATGCTTACAGCCAATAGATGTGCTGAACGATTTTGAATTTCACCAACTATGCTATCATGTGCACTAAAAATTGCTGGTCCATTGTGATTCAGTGGCGGGGAATGATTTTTCTTTCCCTCTTGCTTTGCTAGTGAGTGATAAAGTTTTACAAATGAAGTTGTCCTCTGATTGGCAGCTGGTCTGGCCGGTGGTCGAGGCGGCGGTGGAATTGAGGGATAGGCTGGAGGTTTCTTCTCTGCTTCAACAGCTTTTGGAATTGAAACTGCTAGTCCTGATGGTGGAGTTTTAGTGCTTGCTTCATTGATTGCCTCCTTCCTTACTATGGAGTGCTCCAATTTGTCCGCAATGAGTTTCTGAATGTCCTTGAATTTAGGGCTCTCATAATCTCCAACTGCTTCCCTCTTTGTTAAAACCAGAACTGATTATCAGAATACGGATTACCAAACTAATTTACTTCGTTAAAATTTAATTTCCCCGTTAAAACGACATATTTTTGGTCTGTTTCTTTGTTCCAGGGATTGTTTTTTTATTTATTTATTTCTATTTTAACTAACATATACGAAGATTATATGGAAGCAAAAAATTGAGGGAAAAAATGAATTTTTTTAACAAAATCTCTTCTTCTTCTTCTTCTTAATTTTAAATTTTTTATTTTTTCATGGTAGCTATGGAAAGTATCAGCCAAAATAATAATGAAATTCTCACTTGTTCACGGCTGCTAAAGGCAGCTGTCTTAGCTTCAGCAGCAACAAGATCCTCAGAAAGCTTCTTGTTTTGCTTCTCCAACTCTGCATTCAAGCTTTGCGCTTTATTCAACTCAGCTTTCAAAGCCAAAACTTCAGACTGCAAAACTTTAACCAAATTCTCACTCCACATCAGTTTCTCCACTAATTCTTTCTTCTTCTTATCTGCTATCCCTTCTTCATTTTTCCCCGAATTAGTTTCTTCAATTCTCTGCTTCCTCGGCCTAGCCAATTGCTCAACAACCGGCCGGTTTACAGAACTACCAAAGACTTTGACTTCATCAACTTTCTGAGATCCCACAGCGTCCTCTGCAGATTTCGGTTTGTTTAGAACCAGGGACCTCCTGGTTTTGGCACTGGTATTGCTCTTTACGTCTGGAGGTACAGATTTTGCTCTTGCTTTCAGTTTTGGCAACAAAGATGCACCATTGCCAGATTCTTGTTTTGGTAAGTCCTTGGTTTTAGAGTTTGCTCTCAGACGAGAAGGCGTTTTAGTAGAATGTGACATGCTGGTGGGTTTGCATTCAGATTTTGTTATTGGTGATGTTTCTTGCTGCTTCATGGATTCTTCAATCTCTCTTGTTTTTAAAAGATAAACAAAAAAGCCTGCAATGCAAATGACAACCGTTAAGGGTCCGACGTAAGTTCACAGTAATCTGTGCGAGTCTCTGGAAAAGACGAGTCAGTGTCTGATCAAATAGAAAGAGCACCACGCTGGCCACAATAATACAAGTTTTTGATTCTCCCTGTTCTATTTAGTGCCCACAATAATTTCATAAATCAGACAAAAGAAGCTACCAATTCTGGGTCACTGATCTCGATCTTGGATTCCATTGAAGCAAAACATACCTAACCCATTTAATTAGTGGGATTCATTTGCCTTGAAGCACATTTGTATAATCGCTGACCATGTGGGTGTTTTTGATAATCAAATCACTGGTGACAAGACATTATTTTGTTTCATTCTTTTAGGCCAATCTTTAGTTGGATGATTCTGGTCATGCTTGCAATGTAATTTAGCAAAGATTATTGTTGAGTGATTAAGACTTGCCATAGATTTCACATTATCAATTGTATATTTATGTAGTTTTCAGCTAACTAAAATCAACTCTCAACATCAATGCAAGTCTAAAAGATTAATATGAATATGATTTCTTCCTGGTACACCATTTGAATTTGTTTGTACATACCTGTGTTGGTCATCAAAAAATAGTGTGGGGGATCCCTATAATGAGATGGGTGAATGATATATACAGGGACAAGCACTTATAAAATCAGAAAACGACGACAAACTATGGTGACATCTTTTAAAAACTATATCTTAAAGCATACACTCTAATGATGGTAAAATAACTGTAGAATTTGATTAATGTTGTCTTTAATTTCTTTAAATTAAAGTGGGTTTGTTCAGTTTCTAAGGGGTTGGTTCGTAGTCACGTTATATGTATAAAGTATGGCAACTTTATATTGATGGTTTCATATTCACAATCATAATTAAAAAGTGAAAGCAGTAGTTAGCTAGGTTAAGCGAGGTAGCTGTCAAGCAGCCATTAATTAATTCGAATAAAAGAGAAGCTTAATGCAAAAGCACTTCGAAGAAGCTAGCTAGAGAGGGATTTTGTCAAACAATTAATTAGTTCAACATCAAATGCAGGCCAGGTCAAAACTGCATATACAGAAGCCAGATAAGATTCTTAATTATGCCAAAGCCAATATTATGTGTGCATACAAAAATTAAAGCAAAGGTTGTAACCTCACTCTACATGTATAAATACTGAATGGAAGTACTATAGATGAGCTAGCTGGGGAAATGAGTTGTGCGTATATGCAGTGCAGCAGCGTATATAACAAGATTCAAAAAGCTACAGTTGAATCTTTATCAATGCATTATTATTATATGTATGGGTGGGTGGCACTGTGATCAAATACCCTTTGAGGTTTTCCGTCAAAAACTGATGTTTTAAACTTTAACGATAAATCTGCAGATTCTTGTTTTTGTGGGAAAGGTGATAAAGCAATAGTGGTGTAAATAACTTTAAAAAATTGTAAAATTCTGATCTCATGGACATGGAAAGTAGTAGATGAGATCTTCCCCAGTCAATTAAATGCAACAGAGAACTTGATTTCATTCAGCTAGCGATGGGGACATTGATCCTCTTGGGCTCAGGCTCTGCCAACCTGCGAAACTTAGTTAAACGAACATAGTCATTTGTATGATATATCTGTAAACGTAACAGTGCACGTGATCGATCCAGATGACATGCAGTGCAACTATATGCTGAAGCCACCGCCACCGCCTTCTGTGCGGTGCAGTGCTGAAAACAATATTATTCTTTCTCACATATGTATACATGTTCTGACACCAAGTTTCTTCTTAATTATGTAAATCACATGTTGTTCTGGTCTGTTCTTACAACACAACAAGAAAAGAATTACGTCCAAGGATAAGGACCACCTTTAATTACCACAATATGGTGTCCCTCCCTGTGCTGTGGATCAAGCCATGCATACTTGCCCAATGATGAAACTCGCAAATAGCCTTTCGGATACATAAAAGTTCTTTTCTACTATTCCAAGAAAACTCGTGGAAATTGTACTAGTTTCAATATTTACACTTTAATTTGTATTTAATAATTTCATTGACAGCCACTCAAGCCCAAACATATGCTAAAACTGTTTGCATTATCAGCATATATTATCTACAGGAGAGAAACAACCATCATCTTATACCTGTTTATATAGTTATCCTTAATTAATTTGCTGATTGATGAATATTCAAAGATATATATATATATATATATATATAGCCAAGATTGTCATGTGAATTTATATAAAATCAATACCTGCAAAGCTATTGACAGTCCTCTCCGCTCTCACCAAAAGCACAGTGCAGTAATACACTTTCCATATCCTTCAAATATATTCATAAATCTGCAGAAATGGAAGAGGAAGAGCAAACCTTATATGTACTGAGAAGTGACTGCAATTAATACTTTAGATTTGGAACAGCCTAGGAGATTTAAGACTGGAGCATCAACCCAGGAGAAAGCAAGAAAATACTACGCACCTTCAACGTATTATTATTCAGGAAATCGATTGTTCAGTCTCTCTGGCGGAGACCTGAGACATATATATATATATATATATATTTGCTTGGCGTGAGTTTCTGTTGGGTTAGTTGCCACTTCGCATCAAATGAAGTGTCATTTTTTAGCTCGTTTGTCATCTTAGAATTTTCAATTATCAAACGTTGATGATAACTACTGTTAACCTGCAGTTGCAGTTATCACGTGGTTTCTGCAGCCTCTGGATTTTACTTGTCTGCTTAATTAATCCCTGTACTTTTTTACATTCAAATCATTGGATGTTAAGTTTTACCCCCGACTTGGTAGTTAAGTCTTTCTCAAACCAAGTCATTTTCACATTATTCCAAGTTCTTATGCGTATATAATTTCATTGCATTGTAGTCATCATAAATTTGGAAAAGACAAGTCTGTGACCATCAGTAAACATGCAACTAACTCCATTAATCTACTGTTGTTGTGGATCATGACAAGCACGTTGATCAATAAAAAAGTAAAATATGCTAATCTTATGGCAAAAGCATTGATCTACAAATCCAAAAGTGGTTGATCATTGGGAAAAAGCATTGTTTTAGTGGGATTAATTTATACCAATTTTATTTGTATACCGATTCCATTTTCACATTTCTCTCCAGGATCCATTTTCCTTTTTCAGACTCCAAATTCATTATGTACTATGGTTCGTAGGTGGTGGGTCAGTTATGTGTCGGCCGGAGGGTGACTCTGTAACATCAATTTTTGTCTGCCTTACCTATTATATTATCAATGTCAATGATTATATACACAAATTATAGAAGCTTAGAAAGGAAGAAAGCTAGCTTGACTTGTGTAGATTATTTTGAGTAAAGGACAATCCTCTTTCTCATTCTACATAAAGAAAAATCTAAAATAGAGAGGAAATAGATAGAAAAAAGGGAACAGAAAAGAAATTGGTTGTTGAATGGAGGTATTCAGATGTTGACATACCAACATCCTTCAGTAATTCTTTTGTCAAATGCATTGACTAATATAAAGCTAGCTTCTCAATAATATCGGACAAATTTGGATACGATGTTCATCACAAGTGTAACTTCTATACAGAAAATACACAAATTTAAATGAAAACAAAGGTACTTCAAGTTTACAATTACAACAAATCTTGAAGTTGGGTTGCTACAGCAAAATGTCATTTTTGTGTTCACCTGTAGTGGTTCTAAATGCAGCAAGTGAAGTTTATCTAACTTCTAGTAAGTGAAGTGTTTCTTTATCACAGCCAGTGAAAATTCTAATTGTTATATCTGATATATGAGATGGATGGATGGACTTAGGTCATATTTTGCATATTATTGACCACCAGCTGGCTGGATTTGAATTCAAGGCAAAACATTGTTCTCAGGATCACTTTAACTGCACATCATAACATATTAATAACGAACATGGTAAACAAGAAATAGACAGGCAACACAGCAATGTACAAACTTAGTTTCAGTTCTTTAGAAAGGTATTAACTCACATTCAATTGTAGCTTCTGCAACTGAGGAAAAACCCTGATGATATAAGCAGTCCAGCTCAGTTTGTCTCCATCATCAAATGGGTAAACTGTCAGAAACAACTGCTTAACATTGGTAAATATTGGCCTGTTATCTGGAAGCTCAAGTGCCTGAAATTCAAAGCAAATTAGCTTGGTATTACAACAAAGGCATTACAGAGATATTCAATTACAAGGGAAATAAAGAACTAGTAACTAGCAATGATAAAAAGCTGTAAAACATAATAAGCATTTACATAACTTCATGGATAAAATGACGAGTAAATTCAGTTTTTCAAACTGAGGTATCTCGCTTGCCAATTTTGTAAGAGCATATGTAATCCCACCAATTCAATTCTTCTGTGTGAAACTGAGATAAACTTCTACCAGCTTACAGACACATTTGAAGGAGAAGCTCATTGGAGGACCAGTATATTCCAATCTTATTAGATTCTTGGAAGAAATTTTGATCTCATTTAATCTCAAACAGTCTTTTATATTCAAGAACTTCAACTGGTGGATTGAAAACTTCAAGTTGACAAGATCTTGGCAGAGATGCAGACTCAATTTTTCTAGAAGGAAGCAATTTGGTAAGAGATCCTTCAACATTCCATCATCAATACATACACATTGCAGTTCAAGAGTGATCAGGGAATTGAGATGATTGGAGCTCAGAGGTGCGCTGAAAGTGAAAGAATCCAATCGCAAATGCTTTAGATTGCATTTCCCTCCTGCACTTGGGGCTAGCACCGACCAATGAAATTCATAGTGTTCAAATGCATTTGAAGTAACACCATACTTTCTGAAAGAAGTGAACTCCGGTAAGTTGAGATCAATAGTTTCAACTTCCTTCATAACTCCACAACTGATCTAGTGATCAATATAAGAAGAAAACATCTTGCCCAAGTGAAAATGGATAGTCAAGGAGTTTATTTTGGGACCCAAGCAACGATGATGCATTATCTTATCAACTCGTTGTAAAAACTTATGCCTTTGTACTTCTCTTTTTGATTCGAATTCCCATGCATGCCCAAAGTGAGCTCTGCTCCCTAGTACATTCATAAAATCAAACTTGAGATCAGAGTGACAAATCCAAATGGATCTCCATTTTTTTGACAAAACACTAGTCCTTACAGCTTCTCTCAATGGTAGCATAGAAATAATTGTAGAAACAATCTCATCCGGTAGCACTAGAAATTGGTCTCCTTCTTACCATTAACGCAGCAGCCCTCAAGCATTTTTTGCCCATCTTGTTTTCCACTATAATTCACTACTGCTTTACTCCTCCTTGAGGTGAGCAACTAAAAAGAGCAAAGACTGTGGGAAGAAAATACGATCACTGTAGTACCCTGAAAGCAAATACAAATGTCAGTTAGGACTGTATGTAAGAAGGATTTACCAGATCATGAACATGAACAGATTGCTAATAATCACTATTTTTCAAAATGATTACAACAATATTATATTATAAAAATTTCATCTTTATGGAAAACAAGAACTTATAAAATCGCAGAAAACATACGAAAATATTACAACTCAACATAGGAAGTGGGAAGCCTCATCTATGCACTTTGAAACATTTAAATGCAATCACGGAGATATCTCACTGAAAGCTGTTAATTCAACGAAATTTTCTATTTAGTGGGGTTGATATGAAAAATATTTCTTGTTGGGTTCTTAAATTACATTACTAGTTCATTAGTTTCAATGAAAACAAACAAACAAATGAATGAATGAATGAAGATGTAAAGGTAAACGAAGGCAATAGGGTTCACAAAGTAGGAGACTTACCAGTAAATCAAGAATTTGAATACGAGCAACGGAAGCTGATGATCTCCAGGGGAAATCGTTGGGTCAGCGTCAATCTTGAATGTCTAATTTCTGAGAAAAGTGAAGTTAAAAAAAAAAAAATAAAAGGGGTGGGAAGGGAAGGGAAGCGGATTGCCGACTAAAGAGATGATTGACAGCACGAGATTTAATATTATTTATTGGGTTCCCATTATTTCTGTTACTATTAGGACAAAATTTGAAGACATCCAAGTTCCCCCTTTTTTTTTTCTTTCATGTGGTTCGATTTCCTTGCCAAATCAGATCTAGTGGACTCCACCATGTAACTTCAACTGCTTTTTCATGTTTGGCAAGTAGAATAATAACATTCGGTCTCCTCATATTTTACGTTTTTATGAACAAGGTTCACAGTTTGTTTGTTCATGCATAACAAATAGGTCCCTAATCCACACACACACACCGAATTTTGTTTTGAAAACAATTGAATCTGCTTAAACCTATCAATCTAGTATAACAAAACAGATATTTTGAAGAAAACGACTATGCATCTTGTGTAAAAAATTTCATTCATTTGCAAAGGCACTGTGGATTCTCTGCATGGAATGACATTGGTTTATTATCAGAACCAAACTTCAATCGTACTCACAAGGGTATCCAAAATCCTGAAATAGTAATTATAATATAAGAAGTGGAGTACATGATAATTAGGGTGAAGCTCTTGTGTGCAGTGCTACAAAGGAAGCATAAATACCATCCTTCATATTCACCAAATTTTCATGCTTTCCTTTCTCTGCAATCACACCATTTTTTACGACAGCTATTAGATCAGCACCCTTGATTGTTGATAACCGGTGAGCCACCACCACTGTGGTCCTGCCAACCATAACTCGATCCAATGCATCTTGAACCACTCGTTCGGATTCTACATCAAGAGCACTGGTCGCTTCGTCTAAAAGTAATATTTTTGGAATCTTCACTATTGCTCTTGCAATTGCCACCCTTTGTTTCTGTCCCCCGGATAATTGGATCCCTCTCTCCCCCACCGTTGTGTCGTATCCCTGCAATTTACAACTTGAATGATCGTTAAATGATGAAGCCAAAATTTTCAGTGTAATTTGTGATTATAGTACCCTGACCTGTTTTAAGCTGCTAATAAACTCGTGGGCATTTGCCAATTCTGCAGCACCCAAAATTTCAGCTTCGGTTGCATTTCCTAATTCCTTACCATATGCAATGTTGGCTCGTATAGTGTCATTAAATAACACAGGCTCTTGGCTCACCAGGCCCATCTGCTGCCTTAACCACTTCAGTTGTAGCTTTTGAATTTTGATTCCATCCACTGTAATATGGCCTGAATCAGGATCATAAAATCTCTGCAGCAATGAGATTACTGTTGATTTTCCACTCCCACTTTCTCCAACCAGAGCCACTGTCTGATAAAATGAATTCATATATTTAAGTTCAGTACGGCTATCAATATGCTTGTGCATGTCTTTTCATTGGCTACGTAGTAAATGAAACAAACATAAGTTTACCTTGCCGGCATGAATAGTCAAACAAAGATCTTTGAAGATTTGAACATCAGGTCTTGTGGGATAGGTAAAAAAAACATGCTGAAACTCAATCTCTCCCTTAATGTTTTCCATAGTTGTTCCAGACTCGTCACTAGCGTCTATTTTTGATTTTCTGTCAAGAATTGCAAATACAGAAGCTACAGCACTTAGGACCTTACTGATATCAGGAGCAAGGGAGCCTGATTGAGAAACTGCAGTGGCTGACAGAGAGAGAGTATAGAAAACCTATAAATTGAGTAACAATAAACTGTAAGAAAGAACAAAGCATTTTATTTCTTGTTAAGAAACTGCTGGGAAGGAAATTATGCATGTCACTCTGAGAGGAACATACCCGAAAAACCTCTGAAAATGTGGTTTTGCCAGCCTCAACAAATTGTGCTCCAGCATAAAAACTGCCAGCATAAACAGAATACAGCAAGAAGGATGATATTCCTAAAGCTGCTCCACCTATGAAACCTTGCTTTATCCCTGCCTTCTTGGGGCCTTCACATTTTTGCTGATATAACTCCATCACCTTCCGTTCAGCACAGAAAGAAACAACTGTTCTGATACTTCCTATAGCATCGTTTACAACCTGACTTGCTTCCTCATACATTTTCTGCCATCAGTTACATATTTCATCCACAATCAATAAGAATTGCCCAACTTACACTCTGCAATGTACTAAGAATTAGTCACAATACTGCATTCTCATGTATAAAAATTTGGAGCATACCTTAGAATCAGCACTGAAGCCTTTTAGGAACTTCACATGAAAGTATTCATTAACTCCAAAAAGGGGTACCAACACAAAGACTATGAGGGCCAATTGCCAGTTTGCATCAAAAGCAATAATTATGCTAGCAATTAAAGTTGCAAAATTTTGAACAAGTAAACCAAGTGCATCTCCAACCATACTTCGTACAGCTGCTGAATCTGTAGAAAGTCTTGCACCAATGGCACCACTTGAGTGCTCAGATTCATCAAACCAACTAACTTCCATATAAACCACTTTCTCAAAGCACATTGATCTTATCCTTTTTATTAACTTACACCCAGCCACTGCAAAACAATATGACCTTAATGGATTAGCCAATAAACCTGTTGAGGCTAGAAGAAAGTACATCAATGCCCAAAATTTTGTATCCTTGCGAAGTTCATCTGGTGGCTCAAAGAAAGATTTTATTGCACCTGAAAGAAGAATCCCTATAATAGGGAATGTTACACCCGTAACTGCTGCAGAAATTGTGCCTAATACTAACACTGGGGTTTCTGGCTTGTTAAGATAGGCTAGGTGATGAAGTGGGACTTTTGGAGGTAGTTGAGATTGCTCTGAAGCAGAACCATATGCTTCTGCAGATGTTGTTTCTAGAACACCAACTTCTGTCTGTAAATCAAAGGGAACTGCAAATGAGTGGCGACTACTTTCCCCAGTTCCAGATGAAAAACTTATGGATCTTAATAATGAAAACCGTTGGCTTGATTGTCTTCCTGATTCCCCTAGAAATTCTGGCTTGTCCTGATCAGTTACAACATTTTGTTCTGAAACAATGCTCATTTCTTGAAGTCGTATAAGCTGGCTATATGCTCCATCAGGATCCTTGGTTAGCTCAGAGTGTATACCTGATCGGTGGAATGGAATATGAGGCTGTAATTATTTGAGGAGTAATGAAACAGATAGACAGAGCTTGACTAGTGGAAAGATGAGGAATACCCGAAACAATTCACAATTTGGTGTTTTATTTCGGAAAATATTATGGGAGGATATAGAAGCACTTTTTTTTTCTAAACAACCAAGGTTGTTTCATCAATTATTTGCACTTGTTATAAATATTTGCAAAATATGTGATAGTGTCAAGGATATTTTGCTGGAAATTGATAGATAAGGTAGGGTGACATAAAAGAGGAAAAAAAAAAAAGATGCACCTTTTTCAACAATTTTTCCTTGATGAATAACAACTATCATATCAGCGTTTCTCACTGTACTCAAACAATGGGCTACTATGACTGTAGTTCGGTTGATCATGATTTTGTCCAATGCTTCTTGCACAACTCTTTCGGATTCTGCATCAAGAGCGCTTGTAGCTTCATCCAGAAGCAGAATTCTCGGGTCTTTGAGAATTGCTCTAGCCATTGCCACTCTCTGCTTTTGCCCCCCTGATAGCTGAGTTCCATGCTCTCCTACCATTGTGTCCAATCCCTGCGTACATAAAAGACATAAGAAAAGCATGAATAGACCATGTAGAAAGCGTTATTTATTGTACTCCTGGAAAAGAATCCTTTGAAAAGAAAATGAAAGGATGAAAACTGAAAACCTGAGGCAAGTTATCTATGAACTTTGCCGCATTGGCAAGTTCAGCAGCTGCCCTGATCTCCTCAACAGTGGCACCATCTTTTCCATAAGCAATGTTATCCTTAATGCTGGAAGTGAATAACACAGGTTCCTGGCTCACAAGGCCTATTTTCTGTCTAATCCATTTAAGCTTGAAGTCTCTGAGATTAAAGCCATCAATAAGAACTTCACCAGCCTGAGGATCATAAAATCTCTCAATTAAACTGATGACAGTCGATTTCCCACTTCCACTCTGTCCAACCAAAGCAGCAGTCATTCCACTTTGTATGGAGAGGGAGAATCCATTGAATATTTGTTCATGTGGTCTTGATGGATAGCTGAAATAAACATTTTTTAATTCTATGTCTCCACGAATATCATCTACTTCCAATCCATTGTTGTCATAAGCATCTATCAGTGGCTTCCTACCAATTGCCTCAAACAATTTGTATGCTGCAGCTTTTCCAGCCGCAATTGCGCTGGTGCATGGAGATGCCTGTCCTAAAGACCTTTAAGATTGGGGAAAAAAAAATTAAGATACCGTCAAACAAAAATTTCAGAATCTTAATCTTTTTCCAAACGCTAATAGTGTGTACTTTTATTTTGTTTTGGATTTGGGTTCGAATCATTTATTACATGCATGCAAATTGAGATTAAACTTCTACAACAGTAGCAAAACATAGAACCCACAGCACAGCACAACTTACAAGGATCCAGTCATTATAGCAAAAATGACATTGATGACATCTCCTCCCTTGTATCCTTCGTCAAGTATCATTTTCCCGCCAAACCATATAGCCAATGCATAACTGCTGAATGCAATAAAACTAACTGTACCAAAACCTAAACCAGAAGCTAAGCCTTCTTGCAGACCAGATTTGTAAGCTTCGGTTAATGACTCATTGTATTTAGTTATCGCTTGCTTCTCCCCAGTAAATGATGCAACCTGTATAAACGATGGGGCATCAAGATGATAATTCTTCAAAAAAGTACAGCAGAGATTGTGTATTCTTCTGGGAAATTGTTAGTACCGTTTTGATTGCCCCGATTGTTTGTTCTGATACAGTTGCTGCAAGTGAATAAGCAGTTTGTCCTTGAGATGCCAGCTTTGCCATGAAAGTAGACATAACAGCACCAGCGATGACAAGTGCAGGAATAGATGACAACAGGACAAGGGTGAGAAGCCATCCCTTGAAAAGTGCAGTAACAATGCCTCCAATGAATGTTCCCAGTAGCTGTATGAGCTTTCCAACCTGCATTAGGGATTTTTTTTTTTTTTTTTAAAAAAAAAAGGTTACAAGTAATCAAAAGAACGTCCAAACTTTTTAGATGAAGGTCGAATTTAAGCTTTTTATCGGAGATAAGTACCTTCTCCCCAATGGCATCTTGGATAAGGAGAGTGTCACTCGACATCCTTTCCATAATTTTTCCAGTGTGAGCTTCCTTATCAAAGAAGCCAATATCTTGCCTCAATATCGTCCTCAAATATAAATTTCTTATTCGTGCTGCTTGTCGCTCTCCAGTGATAATCCAGCACGTCACCTCTAGTGAAGAGTAAAGAGTAAAGAGAGATCAATTTCTAATAAGGAAAAGAGCTCTTTCGTCTTAGTATGAAGCCTGATATACTTACGGATAATTCCTGCAGCACCTGCCCCCAAAGCCAAGAATAAAAAGTTCAAAGACACCTGAAGATATAACAAATCAGTGAAAGTCTTAAGAATTATTAGATAAAGAAATTAATTGCTGAAGAAACATTGTCATTGGGCACATTATTAAGATCAGCATACATGCGGTCGAAAGATGCAATGTGAAACAAATCTTTTCTAACATTTGGATGATAGAAGCCATTTCAAAAATACCTTTGAGACCTCATCAAGCATTTTTTTCATGTCGGCATTTTCTCCAAATGCGTGGACCAAATTTCCAACAAGTACGGTCATGAGGGGAACACACAATCCATTTCCAACAGCAGCAATTGTGCCCAGACCAATTAACATAACATCAGTGGAGTCGGCAAAGGAGAAAAGCTTGTAATATGGTAGTGTTTTGGTGTTTTTTTCTTTCTCATTTCTTTTGTCCAAATCTTCTTGGATATTATCATCTCTTTCAAGGTTTTCCTGTGACTCTACCACTGGAGAATGACTTGTTGAAGTTGTGACCTGCTTTGCGTTTATTTCTCCATCCAAACCGGTCTTGTTGCTCATGTTGCCTGCAGCATTGAGTTTGCAGAACATAAATGGTTGCAAGAAAAGTGCAAATGATCTAATAATAATGACATGAAGTTGAAGCATGGAAGAAGAGGTCTGTTGTCTCCTTTCAAAATCAAGTTAATCATTAACCAGCACGAGATAATCTCCAAAGAAAAAGAAGCAAAATCCTGATATTCATCAGTTTTTTTGTTCATCAATATTTCTTTAGCATCAAATAAAAAATTCATTACCCCGACAGAAATTAATTTAATCCAAAACAAAATGGAGGAGGCTGCAGAATATGAAACGTCCCAACATCCTAAGTTGGCATAAGAAATTCAATGTCAGAACGCAAGCATATGACGAGAAAGAGATCTTACAATTCCAATAATCATTAAACTCACCAACGATCAATAAAGATAATTCTTTTGGAATCTGGGTGAAGACAATCAAGCGTTTGTACCGTGACTCTCAGAATATCAATCAAAACACGTTAAGTTGCCCTGCATGCTTCACAACCTCACCAATAGTACACTTCTGCCTTGTTTTATAAGCCACTGATTTTACAGTTTACTCAAATCCGTACTAAACTCTGTCCACATATTTCAACGAAAGTCATTCTTAATATTATTACATAAATGGTGAATTGTTGCCAACTTTACAAGATATCCTGACCCATAATTATGTCACCTAAATCAAGATTAGTTAGTGCCTTTACTTAAATCCTTCAGTATTATACACACACACACACACACACACACACACGCAAGCAACTAATTTCTCTCAAAACATTATTGTAGGGGAGCGTGAGTAAGCTGATTGTAACATACTTCCTACCATAAACTGATATACTAAAAAAATGATTGTAGTTAGTATTACATTCATGCAAGTCAATTCAGAGATTTGATAAATAAATTTGGATTGTATAGGGTTTGACAATGATTTAATATTTATTTAAAGAAATTCCACAAGGAGAGAAAATGAGAACAGCGCAAGCAATGAGAACAGCTAAAATGGAGATGCATTCATTTCCGAATAATATCAGCAGTTTTCAAATCTAAAAGTCATGGAAATATTTAAAAGGAGAAGATAATGACCCGGATGGCTATTAAAATATTATTAAATAAAACAGACTTTGAAATTATTGTTCTCGATATAAAGCCAACATGTCTAAGGTTTCAAGCAAAGCAACAAATTTTAGTGGAAGGAATCTGAGATAAGCCAAGCCAGAAACCATTAATCCTCTCTGTCGCATTTGTCTTTTGTACAAACTGCATATTATTGTGTGTGCTGATATCTTATGGTTAACCATTAAGCTTGTAGAGAGGAGGAAAAATTTGAATTCTACTTATATGTTTATTCATGGGTCTTGAACATTCTTTAGCATTATACAGTACACCGGGTTTTGTTGTTGGACCACTACTCATAGTAGAGTCATCAAGGCTGGAAAAAAAAAAGGAAAAGTTAAAGAATATAATCTCAAAAGGCAAAGCTTTTGTGCTTTGCATATTCCTGGTGGAGGAATATTACCTAACACTGTATACCTATCTACCTTGATGGAAGAATAATTATAATAATAGTACAGTCACCGAGACTGGAATTTCTAATGCAATTTTATATTGTGTGTGTGTGTGTGTATTAGTCATTACTTGCCGTGGTCGAAATGGTCCAATATCCAGCTGGGTCCAACATTCTCTATATATCTTGAATCCTGGAAACAGAATTTTCTCACAAGAGATGATAACAGATAGATCATCATACCTAGAAGTCAGACTAGACCGAAGGTAGAACGCAGTAGTTCACCAGAGACAACCTAGTCTTGGCTATAATATGATGAAGGCCACATAAATAGTTAAAAAAAAAGGCTACTTTAATGTCAAACAATTCTTAACTTGGAACGTTACGAAGGATCAAAATAAGAATCAAACACTCCAATACACTCCACCCCACTCATGTTTCTATCGTCATCCATGCAGACATTATAGAAGTTTCAGACGCAAGTAATTTTTTCAGAGAACAACAACAGGAGAATAAGCAAACTCCTAATTATTTAGAAAAGCAAACAAAAGTAGTAAGAGGAGCATTAGAAGCTCAATTCGATGTAATTGTATGTGGTTCTACCCAGGAGGCATAAATACCATTCCTGACATTCATTAAAGTTCCATGGTTCCCTTAATTTCTCTATTGTGATTCCATTTTCTTATCACAGCAATCATGGATAGCCGATGGGCTACCACCACTGTAGTTAATCCACTATAGCTTTCTCTAGTGCAATTTTGACCTCCAGACTGGATCTTCAACCACTCATTCAGATTCGAGGTCAAGAGCACCAGTAGCATTTTTTTTAAAAAAAAAAAAAAATCAGGAAAGAGAGGATTTGTGTGCGTTCCTTAGCATTATACGCCAGGTTCTATTGTTGGAGTAATATTCATGAATTGAATAGTACAATCATCGTTCCTTAGCATTATACGCCAGGTTCTCTTGTTGGCGTAATATTCATGAATTGAATAGTACAGTCATCAAAGATGGAATTTCTATTACTCTTATAATATAAGGAAGAATATGCAATTCATCATCCATACTTACTGCTGTTGAAATTGTCAATATACAGATGGGTCAATGGTCTTTTCATTTATTTATTTATTCATTTAATCTGTAGTAGGGAGTTAATTGTCAAGATCCTCCATTTTTTTAAATATCTTCCCCGCCAATAAATACATACTTAAAATCATACCTAGAAGTCGAACTTGACTCAAGTCAAAAAGCATCAGATAAGGTGAAAAACCAGAGCCAAATTCCATCGAGTTTCGGCGGCTACAACCATGGTTAGTGCCAGGCAGCAGCAACAGTTAAAAAAAGATTCAAAATCTAAAGACATTTTACATTTGGAGCTTTACGAAGGACCCCCCACTCATGTTTCTTTCCATCGTCCGGGCAAACAAGACTGGGTCACATTCCGGGCATCAGAAAGTTTCGTACACAATTAATTATTCAGAGAACAACAAAAAGCAAAAAGAAAACAGAAGTGGAAAAATGAGCATGAGAAACTTAATTTGATGTAGTTGTATATGGTTCTATCCAGGAGGCATAAATACCATTTTTTATTTTTATCAAAGTTTCATGGTTTCCTTTCTCTACTATGATTCCATTTTTTATCACTGCAATCAGATCCGCATTCTTAATTGTTGATAACCGATGTGCTACCACAACTGTAGTTCGATTCACCATAATTCTCGCCAATGCATCTTGAACCAGACGTTCAGACTCGAGATCAAGAGCACTAGTGGCTTCATCTAATAGTAAAATTTTAGGAGTCTTCACTATAGCCCGTGCGATTGCCACCCGTTGCTTCTGTCCACCTGATAATTGGACTCCTCTCTCTCCCACGCATGTATCATAACCCTGAAATTATGTAAGGAACCAGAACCATTTGAAGTTTAACAGATTTTAAAAGTGCAAAGCAGAAAGATAGTGTATAGCCAAAATAATTTCAGTGTACCGACCTGCTGTAAGCTACTAATGAAGTTGTGGGCACTTGCCAACTCTGCAGCAGCTAAAATTTCTGTTTCTGTCGCTCCTTCCTTACCATATGCAATATTGGCTCGGATGGTTTCATTGAATAACACAGGCTCCTGGCTCACCAGACCCATTTGCTGCCTTAACCACTTGAGTTGCAGCCGTTTAATATCTATACCATCTAGGGTAATGAGACCTGAATTGGGGTCATAAAATCTCTGCAGCAATGATATCACTGTCGATTTCCCACTTCCACTTTCTCCAACCAGAGCAACTATCTGATATAAGAGATTTAATTTGTTAGTTTGACAATACTATTTCCAAAATTTTGTGTGAAATTCTGTTTGTTGAGTGAATAGCTGAGCATACAATGTTACCTTGCCTGACGGAATAGTGAGGCAGAGATCATGGAGTACTTCAATATGAGACCTTGTTGGATACTTGAAACTGATATGCTGAAAATGAACGTTGCCCATCACATTTTCCAACGCCATTCCAGCATTGTCACTAGAGTCTATTTTGGATATCTGGTCAATGAGCCCAAATACAGAAGCAGCAGAAATCTTAGCTTTACCAGCATCAGTAAGAAAGGAGCTTGTTTGAGAAATACCAATAGCTGTCATACTGAGAGAAAAGAAGACCTGCAAACCACAGGTTACGAAAATGATTAGCACTGGAAAAATGAAACTATCCTTTACTTTTAATTACAGCTGTAGAAACAAAGATAATTAGAATGTGAGACTTGTTTAACATAAAGAAATAAAGACATACACGGAAAACCTCAGTGAATGTTGCCTTGCTTTGATTAACTAGTTTGGCTCCAACATAAAAAGTAACGGCATACACCAAAAAGAAAAAGAAGAAGGATATCCCGAAACCTATCCCACTAATCATTCCTTGCCTAATTCCAGCCTTAACAGGACCTTCACATTTCTTCTGATAAAGTTTCATCACCTTCTCTTCAGCACAGAATGAAGCTATAGTTCTAATACTGCCAACTGCATCACTGGCAACCTGACTTGCCTCTTCATACGTTTGCTGCAACAATTTTAAAATTTCTAATTATTTGAAGGCAAAAGAGAGTCTATCGGTAACCTCAAAGAATAAGAAAAATAAAAAACAACAAAGGATTTCCTGTTTCTATTGAGAACAACTCATCCACCAACAGAATTCATAACCATTTCATTATCTAGAATGCCATTTCTTGTTTGTCATTTAAAAAAAAAAAAAAAGAAAAATACAAAATGTTTCCTGTATTTACATTGATAAAAAAACGGAAATGAGTGCTGCTATTCTGAAAGAAAGTTTCAAGTATCTCTTACGTATGTATTTACAGCCCTCTTTCTTTTTTATCCCCATATTTCCTCGTCAAAATTTGATGATATATAATGTAAATCAACCTAAGTTTTATGCTTTCCTGGCTAGTTTAGAGCAAACCTTAGCATTAGCGCTGAACCCTTTCACAGACATCATTTGAATAAACCCAGTAATCCCCACAAGAGGAACCAACGCAAGGATTGAAAGAGCCATTTGCCAGTTTGCTTCAAAAGCAATTACCAAACCTGCAACTGCTGTTGCAATATTCTGCACAAGCAGAGAAAGTGTGTCTCCTACCAAACTTCCAATTGAAACTGAATCCGAATAAAGCCTAGCACCAATTGCGCCACTGGAATGCTCAGCTTTATCAAACCAACCTATTTCCATGTATACTAGTTTTTCAAAGCACATTGATCGAATCCGATTTATTAACTTATAACCTGCCACGGAGAAAAAGTACATGCTCAACGGGGAAGTCAATAAAGATGCTGCGCCGAGAACCACAAACATTAGTGCCCAAAATTTAGAGTCCTTCTTTAGTTCATCTCTTGGTTCATACAAAGTCTTAACCATAGCAGCAAGCAGAACCCCAAAAATTGGTATTATTATTCCATTTGCCACTGCTCCTACGGCACCAAGCAGTAGTGCGGGCATCTCTGGGATATTAAGATAGACCAAGCGGCTAAGTGGGACATCCAGAGGAGTCTTTGCTGTTTCTGAAGCTGGAGAATCAAACTTCTTTTCAGCTTCTTCACAAATAGTAATTCTGGGAGTTACAGGAGAGCGATGACCATTGCCAGAATATTGAACAGCACTTTGTTCTGGCCCTGGGCTAGTTTCTTGCAAACTTATGAGCCGATTGTATGCTCCATCAGGATTTTTGAGTAGCTCAGAATGTGAACCTGTGGGTGAAAATTGCAACTTATTGAATAATGTAATCTGTAGGAAATGCAATTTTAAGTATTTTTAGAATAATCTCATTTGGAAAAAGCAATGCAAGATAGACACAATTGTCATCATAGAGCTAATCTAAAATCAATCAGCTACTTAAAATAATATAGCGATCCGCAGAAATTTGAATATTATGACAATTGCCAGGATGCATCAAAGCTCGGAAGCATTTGTTTGAATAAGAAATAGATTGTGATAAGCAAAATTTCACCTTTTTCGACAATTTTTCCTTGCTGAATAACCACTATCATGTCTGCATTCTGTATTGTACTCAAGCGATGGGATACAATGACAGTTGTTCGGTTTATCATAACCCTGTTCAGTGCTTCTTGCACTAACCTTTCTGATTCAGCATCAAGAGCGCTCGTGGCTTCATCAAGAAGCAGGATTGTTGGGTCTTTTATTATTGCTCTTGCTATTGCAAGTCTCTGCTTCTGGCCTCCAGAGAGCTGAATTCCGTGCTCACCAACATTTGTATCTAGTCCCTTATCAAATGCAATACAGGCATGCAAGGGTGCAAAATTTAATTTCAAAAAGAAGTAACATCAATTCCTAGCAGATTAATTATGAAACAGTCAAAGAGCATTAAAACTATTATAGGATGCACAAAAAACCAATTTCATAAATATATGGTTAGACCAAATAACGTTTCAAATTAGCTGAAGGATTAAAGAAATGAAACCTGGGGTAGATTTTTTATGAAGCTAGAAGCATTGGCAAGCTTAGCAGCAGCTTCTATGTCTTCGTTAGTTGCATTAGTCTTCCCATAAGCAATATTATCTCTGATGCTTGATGTAAATAACACAGGCTCCTGGCTGACAAGACCTATTTTTTCTCTGATCCATTTAAGCTGAAACTCTCGGAGATTGACACCATCTATAAGAACTTCACCGGCCTGTGGATCATAAAATCTCTCAATCAAACCTATTACTGTTGATTTTCCACTTCCACTCTGCCCAACCAAAGCAGCAGTTGCACCACTAGGTATTATGAGAGAGAATCCCTTAAATATTTGCTCGTCCGGTCTTGCTGGGTAGCTGAAATTAACATCTCTTAATTCAATGTCACCATGAATATCATTCAATTTCAATCCATTGACGTCATAAATATCAATCTCAGGCTTCCTACTAGCAGCCTCAAACATCTTAAATGCTGCAGCTTGTCCAGCAGCAAATGCACTGAAGCATGGAGATATTTGCCCCAAAGAACTTAAAGAATTTCAATAAGATGTTAAAAATCTTCATACATTTAATAATCAACCACAAATATAGATGCATGCATGATTGACATTTGGAGTTTAGTAAATTATATCATCTTTGTCAGTTGAACATGTTAAAACAATTTTGGCTGGATGAAAAAGCAGCAAAGCAGAACTTACATAGAGCCAATCAACACACCGAAAATCACACTGATTACATCCCCTCCCGTGTACCCTTTTTCAAGAATCATTTTGGCACCAAACCATACTGCAGACCCGTAGGCACTGAATATTATAAACACTGATATACCATGAACTATTCCATTAGCCAATCCTTCATGAATGCCAGACTTATATGCTTTAGTTAAAGATTTATTGTAGTTAAAAATAGCTTGCTGCTCCCCTGTAAATGACGCCACCTACATGAACAGTAAGCTTTACATTCATTATTCAATTTCACAAAATGTTTCTTACTATGCCAATGTTGCTTACAGTTCTAATTGAGCCAATTGTCTGTTCTACAATAGTCGCTGCAAGTGAATGGGCGGCTTGTTTCTGAGAAGCAAGCTTGCCTATAAGCTTAATCATGACAGCACCGGCAATGATAAGAGGCGGAATCGAACATAACATAAAAAGGGTAAGGAGCCCGCCGTTGAAAAAAGCTACAAGAAAGCCTCCAACGAACGAGGCTAGCAGCTGTATAAACTTTCCAACCTGCCATAAATAAATCAAACCCCAAAAATAATCTCTAAATTTATGTAAGCACGTAAGAATGATTGGGAAAAATGACCATAATTATTTTTTCTTTTGCTTCGTGTCAATTATACTACCTTTTCACCTATGGCGTCTTGAATAAGAACAGTGTCACCTGACATTCTCCCAACAACTTCTCCGGTGCTAATTTCTTCATCAAAGAAGCCAATGTCTTGCCTCAATAAAGTTTCCAAGTAAAAACATCTCATTCTTGCGGCCTGTCGCTCCCCTGTAACCATCCAGCAAGCCACCTCTACGAAATCGTAAACATGCAATCATCAATTTAATTTGCTTTGAAAATGGGTGAATTTCCACAATAAATGGAAGGTTTCCAAGGTGTACTTACGGAGAAAAGATGCAACACCTGCCCCTATAGCTAAATAGACAAACTTCAGTGATATCTGAGGACACAGTTGACAAAGTTATTCGCAATCTTGATCATACCCAATTGAAAAAATTCATTTCCACCGCAAGACAAGATACCAAATGTTGAAACTTTCCATACTGAATACCTTGAAGACTCCATGTACTACATCCGTTGTGCTTCCATTTATTCCGATGGAATCAATTAAGTTTCCAAAAAGAACAGACATAAGTGGCATGCAGAACCCATTTCCGATGCCGGCAATTGTACCAACAAACATTAGAACAAAATCTAAGAAGTCAGCGAAGGAAAACAACTGCAACGGTGATATATTAACGCGTTGCTCCTTCTCCATTATTTTCTCGTCTGTCTGTAATTTGGGTGGACGGCCTGTTGATTCCGGAACTTGTTCTGTGTCTATATCTCCATCCAAACTGTTGTTGCTAGCCATATTGCTTGCTGCAATGCTGGCTTTTTCTGCTGTGTTTCAGAATCCTGGAACAGTTTCATCGGTGCTGCAACAAACTCCATTAGTAAGTTGGAAACAAAACTTAACATAGTGGTCTGCGGGGAAGTGTTCTAGAGAGGTAGTTGCAAAGTCAAGGCGCTCCTATGAACTGCAATGGAAATTTGGAAATGTTTTTGGATCTGTTTTTTTTGTTTCTAAGAATAGAAAATGCGCACTGGTTGTATCAAAAATTTATAATAAAATAAAAATTATTATTTTCATGGCCTTTCTAAAAATATATATTTTGAAGAAACTATCATTTTCATCAAAACAATTATTATAATCATTTTTACAAATAATATCAAACACGGTGTCAATATTTAATTTTTAACAAACACTAATTACATTGTTAACCAAATTAATCCATTCTTAAATATTACTTAAAATCATTCTTAAACTTAAAACATATACCTTCTATAGCAAAAAAAAAAAAGTATAAAAAAACTTAAAATTTTTTACATCAGAAATGAAATAATTAGTTAATTAGGATTTTAATTTTATAAATTAAATAAAAAATTATCATGAATTTCACCACGGATGATAAAAAAAAAAGTCGATAAATAATTTTTTAATAATTATAATTTTATAATATTTCATATTCATATTTTTTAATAGTCAACAATAGTTAACAATTGGATTTTTATTTCATTTACATATGCAAATTACAGGTAGTGTTAATTTAATAAACATCAATTACATTAATATATAGAACATAAATCTAGTTTGGTCTACAATATTGATACAAAATTTTATAAGTCAAATCTTATAATCTAAAATTTATCAAAACATGTTGTAACCCCCTCTTCAAAATTGGTCAAATTTCAAAATCCAAATTGTTATTAAACTATTTCATCATCTATGCAATCTCAATATTAAAGAGAATAAATACACTGCATCAGCATATATATAGAGAGAGAGAGAGAGAGAGATGAACCAACTTTTTTCCAAGAGAATATTAAAGAGTAAGTTAGCTGTATATTCCTCTGAACCTGAAATGAAACATAATGCAAATTACCTGCAAGAGATCATCTAGAATGATTTACACATATTATACCATAAAACAATAAAATTAATTAAGGAAAGATTAATTTGCAGAGCTGAGCTCTATATATATATATATATATATATATGTATATATAATGTCATACAGATATAATATGACAGTGTCAATAACATAAATCCCTATATTTGGAAGTAGTAGAAGATATATACTGGTAAATGGCAGTATTAGTTGGCTTTTAGGAATTAATTAAGCTGATAAATCCAATGCCGTTCTTGTTTAATTACAGAATAACGTAGAAGTTAGCTAGGATTATTAATGCTCTAACAAAATTTATTTGTATTATATATATATATTGCAGCCACGCGTGTTTTGACAGTACTGTCGAGAGAAAGAGGTTGTTCTGAAGAAGATGTTTCCACGTATAACGTAGGCATATTCTCAGGACAATCTGGCGAGCTACCTATTACAATATTTACCATGCAAAGCAAAGTCTTCATTTTTTGTTGTGGCTCAACTTAATTCGATGTTATCCGAAAATTCTGAGCATCTTCATCTTCATCCTAGCCCTGTCAAATTATAATAACTAGGCTTGATTCTTTATCCACGTAAATAATAAGGGTATTTGGCTTTTTTCCCAAGCAATTTCTGTCACCCATAATCATCATGAGTTACAGTTTTACGTAGAATTCGATCTGGTGATTGGTGTGCGCGCGCGTTAACTTTAATGCGAGGGTATACTTAGCTGATTGGCACGATGTTCTTAGCAATAATGGCACCTATCTTGGGGTTGGTTATGATCTGATCTGGGTTCATTTGGAGAATCATTAACGGAGTATCAATAATGGCACCATTAAGTCACTACAACTTTCTTGTTTCTCCTTTCTGTTTTTGGATTGAAAGTTCTTGTAGCTTGTCAGGTTTTCATCTGACCGATTTCCGACAGGAAATAAGCTTGTTGGTGCCGTGATCTCATACAATTTTGTTTTGGTGCTAAATTTTATTTCCTTTTTTTTTTGTATTAAAAGGTATGGTTTAATTGTTAAGAGATTTTAACTTCTCTGCTATTTCTTAATTAAAAGGAGAAGGAATTCTTCTTATGTATGAAGAAGAAGAATAAGTGGAGCGGAAGGAGGAGAGGCAGTGCTACGTTTATGCATAAAGATGACATGAAGAATTGCAATACTTTTTAAAAATGTTAACAGGCGGCTATTTGTTTATTTTAGTATCAAATAAGCAAATTATGAAACAAAGTAGCACAGTTCATTCGTATTTAAACAAACAAGGTAATCAACAACTACTTTACATGATCACTGGGATGAAGAACTTGTCTGCAATGTTACCATGGAAGCATAAATACCATCCTTTATATTCACCAATATTTCATGCTTTCCTTTCTCTGCAATCACACCATTTTCAATAACAGCTATCAGATCGGCACCCATGATTGTTGATAGCCGATGCGCTACCACTACCGTGGTTCGGCCAACCATTACACGATCCATTGCATCTTGAACCACTCGTTCAGATTCTGCGTCAAGAGCACTGGTGGCTTCGTCTAGAAGTAATATTTTTGGAGTCTTCACTATTGCTCTTGCAATTGCCACCCTTTGTTTCTGTCCCCCGGATAATTGGACCCCTCTCTCCCCAACCACTGTGTCGTATCCCTGCAATTTACAACTTGAATGATCATCAAATGATGAAGCCGAAATTTTCAGTGTAATTTGCAATTATAGTGCTCTGACCTGTTCTAAGCTGCTAATAAACTCGTGGGCATTTGCCAATTCTGCTGCACCCAAAATTTCTGCCTCCGTAGCATTTCCTTCCTTACCATATGCAATGTTGGCTCGTACAGTGTCATTGAATAGCACAGGCTCTTGGCTCACCAATCCCATTTGTTGCCTTAACCACTTTATTTGTAGCTTCTGGAATTCGATTCCGTCCAGTGTAATCTGACCTGAATCAGGATCGTAAAATCTTTGCAGCAATGACATTACTGTTGATTTTCCACTCCCACTTTCTCCAACCAGAGCAACTGTCTGTTAAAATTGAATTCATAGATACAGTTAATTATTTCTGGACTGCTACTAACATGCTTGCGCATGAAAGAAACAAACACAAATTTACCTTCCCAGAAGGAATAACCAAGCAAAGGTCTCTGAAGATTTGAATATCAGGTCTTGTTGGATAATTAAAACTAACATGATGAAACTCAATTTCCCCCTTAATGTCTTCCACTGTCAGTCCCGACTCGTCACTAGAGTCAATTTTTGATTTTCGGTCAAGAATTGCAAATACAGAAGCAACAGCACTCTGTGCTTTACTGACATCAGGAGTAAAAAATCCTGACTGAATAATGGCGACAGTTGCCAATGTGAGAGAAAAGAAAACCTGAAAATTAAGAGAACGGCAATTGAATAAACACAAAGAAAATAAATATGCCTTTTTCTTTTTCAGTAAGTAGCTGGTGGCGTGGAAATTATGAATGCCACAATTCGATTAAAGAACATACAAGAAAAACATCTGAAAATGTTGTTTTTCCAGCCTCAACAAATCGAGCTCCCGCATAAAAGCTGACAGCATACACACAATACAGCATCAATAATGACAGTCCAAAGGCTGCTCCACCCATCATAGCTAGCTTGATTCCTGCCTTCATAGGGACCTCACATTTTTTCTGATACAATTCCATGACCTTCTCTTCAGCACAGAAAGAAGCAACTGTTCTTAAACTCCCTACAGCATCATTAGCAACTTGACTTGCTTCCTCGTACATTTTCTGCCGTCATTTCCATAATTTCATCAACAATCAATAAGAATTTAACTATATGAATAGGTAGTGAAATGCGGAGGATACCTTAGCATCAGCACTGAAGCCTTTCATGAACATCAGAATAGCATATCCATTAAGTCCTACAAGGGGTAACAATACAAAGACTATGAGAGCTAATTGCCAGTTTGCTTGAAAAGCAATAATCACGCCAGCAACCAGAGCTGCAACATTTTGAACAACTAAACCAAATGCATCTCCAGCAATATTTCGGACAGAAGCAGAATCTGCAGAAAGTCTTGCACCGATTACACCACTTGAGTGCTCAGGTTCATCAAACCAACTTACTTCCATGTGAATCACTTTGTCAAAGCACATTGATCTGATCCTTTTTATTAACTTGCACCCGGCCACAGAAAAAAAATACGACTTTGATGAATGAGCCAATAAACTTGTTACACCTAGAGAAAGGTACATCAAAGGCCAAAATCTGGTATCCTTGCGGAGTTCTTCTGCTGGCTCAAAGAAAGAATTTATTGCACTGGAAAATAGGATTCCCAAAAGTGGTAATGTTACACCAGCAACACCAGCAGCAATTGTGCCTAGCAGTAAGACTGGGGTCTCCGGCTTGTTAAGAAAGGCCAGGCGACGAAGTGACACTTCTGGAGCAGATTTTGATGGCTCTGAAGCAGCATGTGGTCTTTCTGGAACACTGATTTCGGTGGATACACTAAATGAAACAGAAAATGAGTGAGGACTAATGTTTCTAATTCCAGGTGACCCCAAACTTACGTATCTTAGTAAAGGAGAATTTTGGATCGAAGGTCCTCCTGAATCTGCTGTTATTTCTAATTTCTCCTTTTCAGTTACAACATTTTTATCTTTTTTTTGGGATACCATGGTCATTTCCTGCATCTTTATGAGTTGGCTATATGCTCCCTTAGGATCCTTGGTTAGCTCAGAATGTATACCTGTTTCGTAAAATGTAATGCAACAAATATGAGAGCTCATCTACTGGAAATCGACAGATAGAATATGATGGTATAAGAAAAGGTAGTACCTTTCTGAACAAGTTTTCCTCGATGAATGACGGCAATCATATCAGCATTCCTCACAGTTTTCAGACGATGGGCTACAATGACGGTAGTTCGGCTGATCTTGATTTCGTCCAATGCCTCTTGCACCACTCTCTCAGATTCAGCATCAAGAGCGCTTGTAGCTTCATCTAGAAGCAAAATTCTCGGGTCTTTGAGAATTGCTCTAGCTATGGCTATTCTCTGCTTTTGCCCACCAGATAACTGAGTGCCATGCTCCCCTACCATTGTCTCCAATCCCTGCATACATAAAAAAAAGGATATATAAACAAGGTAGAAGGTGTTGTTTGTTATACACCTGTAAAAGCTGAATAATAAAAACCTGAGGCAGTTTATCAATGAAATTCGCCGCATTGGCAAGTTCAGAAGCAGTAATGATTTCCTCGATAGTAGCACCATCCTTTCCATAAGCAATATTATCTTTAATGCTGGAAGAGAATAACACAGGTTCCTGGCTGACAAGACCTATTTTCTGTCTAATCCATTTAAGCTGGAAGTCTTTGAGATTAATACCATCAATAAGAACTTCACCAGCCTGAGGATCATAAAATCTCTCAATTAAGCTGATGACTGTTGATTTCCCACTTCCACTCTGTCCAACCAAAGCTGCGGTCACTCCACTAGGTATAGAAAGGGAGAATCCATTTAATATTTGTTCATGTGGTCTTGATGGATAGCTGAAATAAATATCTTTTAATTCTATGTCTCCGTGAATATCATCTAATTTCACTCCATTGATATCAAAAGCATCTATCTGTGGCTCTCTTTCAATTGCCTCAAACAATTTATATCCTGCAGCTTGTCCAGAAGCCAATGCACTGATGCAAGGAGATGCCGTTCCTAGACACCTAGAAAATAAGACAAAAGCCTGGTGAGCAAAATTTAGAACCTTAACCTTTTCCAGAACATCAACAATGAATTTTCTTTTTATCCACATATGAGTTTGGTAAAATTTAATGCAACAAAAAGTCCAAAACAGTGCAAAACTTACATGGATCCGGCTATTACTGCAAAAATTACACTGACGACATCTCCTCCTGAGTATCCTTTGTCAAGTACCAATTTTCCACCAAACCATGTAGCCAACGAATAACTGCTATTTGTTAAAAAGTCAACGGTGCCGAAACCCAAACCTGCAGCCAAGCCTTCTTTCACGCCTGATTCATAAGCTTCAGTCAAAGACTCATTGTATTTAGCTGCAGCTTGCTTCTCCCCAGTAAATGACGCAACCTGTGTTGTCAGTGGCTGTTAAGATGATAATTCTGAAATAAAGTTAAATTACTAGCATTTTGTTCATGGCAAGTGTAAATACAGTTCTGATTGCTCCAATTGTCTGCTCTGCTATAGTTGCAGCAACTGAATGAGCAGTTTGTCCTCTAGATGCCAGCTTTGTTATGAAAGTTGTCATAATTGCACCAGAGATTACAAGAGCCGGAATAAAAGTTAATAGGACAAGGGTGAGATGCCATCCCCTGAAAAATGCAACAGCAAAACTTCCAATGAATGTTGACACTAGCTGTATGAGCTTTCCAACCTGCATTAAGAGTGAAAAAAAAAAATCTAATTAAGAAAACATGTAAACTCCTTTTGAATTTATAGAATTTGCAGTACATAAGGTACCTTCTCCCCCAAGGCATCTTGAATAATTATAGTATCACCGGACATCCTTTTAATAATTTCTCCGGTGTGAGATTCCATATCGTAGAAACCAATATCTTGCCTCAATATCGCCTTCAAATATAACCTTCTTATCCGTGCTGCTTGCCGTTCTCCAGTGACAATCCAGCAGGCCACCTCTGGGATATATCATAGATAGATATCTCAGTTTCTAATAAGCCAAACAGCTCTTTTATTCAAACTAATTTTTTCCTAGCTTGACAGATATACTTACGGAGAAATCCTGCTACGCCAGACCCTATAGCCAGGTATACAAAGGCAAGAGACACCTGAGGACATAGGAAATCAGTATCCTTATTAGTAAATCCAATAATAACAGAACATTCTGTTAAGTTAGATTAATAATTAAAGGAAATGAATGACCAGAATACCTTTGAAACTTCACGAACTACTTCATTAATGTTGTCACGTTCTCCAAATGCATTTACTAAATTTCCAACAAGTAAAGACATGAGAGGCGAAGACATCCCACTTCCAAGAGCAGCACTTGTGCCCACAAAAATCAACAGAATATCGGTAAAGTCAGCAAAAGCGTAAAGCTTGTAATATGGCAGTGTTTTGGAGTTAGTGTTTTCTTCTTTCTCCTTTGTTTTTTTTGAACCTTGCTGGCCTTTTTCAGGATTTTCCTTTGACTCTGCCATTGGAAAATGTATTGTGGATGCTGTGAGTTGCTCTGTGTTTATTTCTTCATCCAAAACCTTGTCGTTGCCAATCATAAATGGCAGCAAGAGAACACAGATGCTAGGTGCTTTAAAAATCCAAAGCCCATCATTCACCCTCACCCACCATGAAAAACCCAAAAAACAAAGCTGGGATTCGTATATCACTAATATAATATAGCCACATACGAAAATTGGAGAACATATATACTAATAAATGGACTACGTTGTTTGGATTTATAAATTAAGACGATATATCCAATGCCATTCTTGTTTAATTACAGAATAACATAGTATTCGATCAATGTAAAATTTATAACAAACACTCTGTTTGTATTATGTAGGCATTCTATTTGAAGCAGCAATGTTTGACAGTGCCATGAGAAAAATGTTGGATTTGATTGAGTTGTTTCCACAAACAACACAGGCATATTTCTAGGATAATCACTATTACCTGTCGTCTACCATGCAAACTTTGACTCTGTGGCATAACTTCGATACAATCAGAAAATCCCTCCTGATGGTCAGCTTATCATAATCCTATAAACTATATTAACCATGATATGTATGCATTTTAACCTCGTAATTGTCAACAAGGATTTCATTTTCATACAACTTCTGTTATGTCCTCATCATCGACATGCAGCCATGACTTTTACATGGACATTTTTATTGTTTTTTTTGCTGCATAGATGATAGTGTACTTAGGTGATTAATTGGATTACTTTAGTAACACTAGCCCATATTATATAATGGCCCCATGAGCCTGCCTGAGGCTGGCTGAGGTTGGACTCTGGCGTGGGCACATTAATAAAATCAAACCTGACCGAGTATCAGTCTGAATCCATATAGGATCATGTCTCCTTGTCTACTCCCAATTTTGAGAGAAATCGCTCCTCGCATTTTGCACCAAGGATAGAAGTTGGGATATCACGCTTTGGTTTCCATACCCATCCGTGTTTAAAGTTAGTAAGCTCAAAAGTTAAAAAGCTATTAGATAAACGGATGAATATGGACTCAATTTTGACATATTGTGTACATGAATAATACCTTCTCCCCCATGGCATTTTGAAGGGGTGACGGAATCCATTTCCAACAGCAGTATTTGTGCCCAAAATAATTAACGGGATATCAATGGAGTCAGCAAAGGAGAATAGCTTGTAAAATGGCAGTGTTTGTGAATCCTGAAGGCTTTCAGGTTTTTCATTTGACTCCCCTACTGGAAAAGACAATGTTGATGCTGTGATCTGCTCTGTGTTTATTTCTCCATCCAAATCCGACTCCTTCCTTAACTGCTAGCAAGAAATATGATCTAGAAATGTTTAACTCACCAAAAATCAAAAGCGTGTAGCAAGTTTTCATGCAACATTATTAGCAAATTTTCATTGCAATGTGAATAAAAATAAGCATAATAGGAATAGAATGAAAAAAATAAAATGTTAAAATTTTGAAAAAGGGAGAATTGGAGATGAGAGGATGCTCAAGAAGAAAGGAAGAAAGTGAGCATAAGGGGGGCAAAGCCAGAAATGAAGAGCTGGGGGCTAGGCTAAAATGTCAAAAAAAGTGGAGTTATGAATTATGAGATTAAATGCTCAATTTTAAAAAACTAAGCTTAAAAATGTTTAAAGAAAGTAAAATGGGCAGGATACCACTTTAAAAATAGTTAATAAATTACGGGATTGAATGTTTTATTTCAAAATTGAAGGCTAAGAAGAAACATGCATCTATATGATCTAGAAATGTTAATTATCTCACCCGAAGATCAATAATGATATATGCTTAAATTATTTTGGAGCCTTGAATTAGGGGCTTCAGTGGAGTTTCTGTAATATTTATCAGAGAATATCAATCAAGGATTTCTGCGTGGCTTCTCTGGTTTAATTTATAGACGATGACATGGCCCCACTGATTTTAAATTTTAGTCATATTCTCTTTTTAAACTATGTCGATGCACTTGCAGCGTTCAGTCATTGTCTCAGTCTTTTGGTAGAATCTGACCAAAATATGCAGCCAAGCAATAGTGGCAGCTAAATTGGAACTGCAACTTTCGTTCTTTCCTTTTACTTGATAGTCCATAATCGAGCATACTTTAATATACCTTTTAACCAGTATTGGACAGTTTCAATGCAAAGAAAAGAAAGCATATCCATCTCCTCGAAGATTTAAAATTAAAATTAAAAAAAAAAAAAAAAGAAAAGAAATTGTTGTACTAGACAAATGGGCAACATAGCATTAATGACTTTCCCTAAAAGGTGTTAATTCAATGTGACGGTGATCGATTGAGTGGGAAACATAGTTTTTAACGAGTGGTCTCAATGTAAAGACAATATTCAATCAACAAATCCGTCTCTCCCCTCTTCTTTTCTTTTCTTGTAGCACACCCATTTCCATTTTGTTTGTTTTCCAGGATTATACCTTATCACTTTCCAAGTCTTTCCACCTAGAAGTCTTAAAAGTTTTCATCCACAGTTCAAAAAAAAAAGAGAGAGATAAGAAATATAATAAAATATTAAAAAAACAAAAATATTTTTTAATAATTGTGTGATTTTATTGAATGTAGTGTAAGATGACAACTAATTTTGAATATTTTAGTCTCAATTATTGCACCAAGACAAAATCAGTATCACTTTCCTTGTATATACATATCTGTGATCTCTTTTTTTTTTTTTCATTTATTTGTTGAAGGGAAAGATTGCAAACGTCATATATATGACGCAAGGTTGGTGAATTCTGGCATGGTGAGTCATTCTCCGTCTTACTCGCTACCGGAAGACTTTACTGCACTGCACATCATCAGAAGTTGACATTCTTTTTTTTTTTTTTGTTTTTATAAATTTTCCAACGAGTAAAGGCATCTCCCACTTCCGAGAGCAAGCAGCATATTAGCAGAAGGACTCTTAATATATGTGGCAGCCGGCTGTGTCTTCTTGCAAAAGCAAGAAATGGAAGAAGCTGCTTTCAAAATCCAAGTTGTTCATCGTTAATAACCCCAACCAACCACAAAAACAGAAAATTAGGAAAGCTGCAGACCATGCAGAAAGTGAAGCGTACGTAGAACCTGAACCTGAAGGTAGTCTGAATCTCATTCTCATTCTTTTTGAATGGAATAAAACACAATATGCACGATTCCTACTAAACTTAAATGTATTTGTATGGGTCAGCTCATTTTATTTTGTTTGTACGAAAGCCAAAGCCAAAACCAACGTTTGTTTCAATGTCATAGGCCAAGCCCTCCCTTTCATGAATTAATTTAGTCTCAATTATTGACCCCCCACTCGAAATCATCCGATCAAAACCATTTAATCAGTCACTTTTTTTCATTTCCACAAAAAGCGGCTCTTTGGTTCATTGATAGTCTCACTACAAATTATAATACACACTCTTTACGTTTCATGATCAAAATGATGTGTCATTTCCCAATTTTAGTGGCTATCTGTAGACTTTCTCACTTACTAGAATAGGTTTCGCTGTACATCTATATACCATCATAACAAGCTGAGTCTACGTTTGTTTGTTTTGAAGTAGAATGAAAAGGAAAAGGAAAGAGGGAGGAGAAATAAAAGATACTTTTAAATTTTATCCTTGCTACTTGGTATATTCTCTTTTTGGAGAATGTCTTCCTGCACACGAGATATTAAAGTAATCCTGAAAAGATACTGGTTTAGTTTGTGGACACACAATCCGTCCAAAGTTTCGAAGTCAAGAACACATTTACTTTCAATCAATTAAAGCTTCGGAATTATGTGAAAATATAATAAGTTTATATTTTTAGTTGTTGGACCCCAACAATTTTGTGGTCATCATATCTACAAGTCAGGATGATGATCAGCTCATTTAATTTGATTTCGCTTATTAACTAGTGTATGAATATTAACTTAATTCATGTTTAACTTCCATTAATGCATCGTCCAAGCAAGCTGAGCAGATAAAATGAAGCTGTGGCTGTGGGCTTGTACACATTTTGCTAATTCTGCTGCAGCAAAAAATTTATGTTTCCGTTGATCCTTCCTAATTTCCATTCGATTACCCATCTGCGGCTTTAACCATATAAACCCCGCCAATCCAATCAGTATGAAGCACATTCTTAACAGGTTCAACTAGTAAATTTTCAAATCAAGAAATTAGCAAATGCCTTTTCACGAAAATCTTTTTCTACGGACAAAATGTTATTAAATTACTAATACCGTAGAGCATAGACAACTCTTTAATTTTATTGTCTCCAAATCAATCAGACGAGATTGCAAATGCAAACAAGGCTACCGAAAAAGTAATTAGAGCATAAGAATCACTAGGCTGAAGCACTTGTCTGTAGTGCTACCAAGGAAGCATAAATGCCATCCTTTATATTCACCAACGTCTCATGCTTTCCTTTCTCAGCAATCACACCATTTTTAACCACAGCAATTACATCAGCACTTCTAATTGTGGATAATCTGTGAGCTATCACCACCGTGGTTCGACCAACCATAACTCGATCCAATGCATCTTGAACAACTCGTTCAGATTCTGCATCAAGTGCACTTGTTGCTTCATCTAGAAGTAATATTTTCGGAGCTTTCACTATTGCTCTTGCAACCGCCACCCTTTGCTTCTGTCCACCAGACAATTGGATCCCTCTCTCCCCAACTGTTGTGTCATATCCCTGCAATTCCACAACATGAATGGTCACCAAATGATGAAAATATGAGCCAAATATTCCCAGTATTAAACAGATTTCAGCCTCCAACCTGCTCTAAGCTGCTAATGAACTTGTGGGCATTTGCCAATTCTGCTGCACCCAAGATCTCTGACTCCGTTGCATTTCCTTCCTTACCATATGCAATATTGGCTCGTATAGTGTCATTGAATAGCACAGGCTCTTGGCTCACCAATCCCATTTGTTGCCTTAACCACTGTATTTGTAGCTCTTGGATTTCGATTCCGTCCAGTAAAATATGACCTGAATTAGGATCGTAAAATCTTTGCAGCAATGAGATTACTGTTGATTTTCCGCTCCCACTTTCTCCAACCAGTGCAACTGTCTGATGAATTGAATTCATACGTACAGTTAATTATTTTTGGAGTTGTACTAATATGCTTGTGCAAGTAAGAAACAAACATCAATTTACCTTTCCAGAACGAATAGCCAAGCAAAGATCTCTGAAGATTTGAACGTCAGGTCTTGTTGGATACTTGAAACTAACATGATGAAACTCAATTTCTCCCTTAATGTTTTCAAGTGTCATTCCCGACTCATTACTAGAGTCAATTTTTGATTTTCGGTCCAGAATTGCAAATACAGAAGCAACAGCACTCTGTGCATTACTGGCATCGGGAGAAAAAAAACCTGATTGAGAAATTCCATTGGTTGCCGTTGTCAGAGCAAAGAAAACCTGCAAATAAGGAGAAAGAAATAACAATTTTTCTTTTTCATTAAGAAATTGGTGGGATGGAAATTATGGATGTCACCAATGAGACGAAAGAGCGTACCCGAAAAACATCGGAAAATGTTGCTGTGCCAGCTTCAACAAACCGAGCTCCAGTATAAAAAGCGGCAGCATATGTATAGTACAGCATTGAAACCGAAAGTCCAAAAGCAGCCCCACCCAGCAAACCTTGCTTGATTCCTGCCTTCAACGGCACTTCGCATTTTTTCTGGTACAAATCCATCACCTTCTCTTCCGCACAGAAAGAAGCTACTGTTCTTATACTCCCTACAGCATCATTTGCAACTTGACTGGCTTCCTCATGCATTTTCTGCAATTATTTACATAATTCAATCCACAATCAATAGAATTAAACTAAATAAGTAAGCATTGAAATGTGGAGCATACCTTAGAATCAGCACTGAAGCCTGTTTGGAACTTCATACTAAGATATCCGCCGAGTCCTACAAGAGGTAATAATGAAAAGACTGTGAGAGCCATTTGCCAGTTTGCTTGAAAGGCAATAACAAAGCCGGCAATTATAGCCGCAATATTTTGAACAATCAAACCAAGTGCGTCCCCGACAATTCTTCTGACGGAAGCCGAATCTACTGAAAGTCTTGCACCGATTACACCACTTGAATGTTCAGGTTCATCAAACCAACTTATTTCCATGTGAATTACTTTATCAAAGCACAATGATCTGATCCTTTTTATTAACTTGCACCCCGCCACGGCCAAAAAATATGACTTCAATGAATGAGCCAATAAACATGTCATGCCTAGAATAATGTACATCAGAGACCAAAATCTGGTATCTTTGCGGAGTTCTTCAGCTGGCTTATAAAAAGATTTCACGGCACCGGAAATTACGATTCCCGTAAAAGGAAATGATACACCCGCAATACCTGCTGCAATTATGCCTAGCAGTAAGATTGGGATCTCTGGCTTGTTAAGAATGGCCAGGCGAGAAAGTGGCACTTTCGTATGTGGCTGTGATTTCTCTGACGCATGAGTATATGGTTCTGCAGGTTGTGTTTCCAGAATATTTATTCCAGTTGGCGAAACTAATGGAACTGAAAATGAGTGGGGACTACAGTTGCCAATTCCCGGTGACCTCCAACTTACGTATCGTAGCGAAGGAGACCTATGGCTGGAACGCCTTCCAGAATCCAACGCTATTTCCGGCCGGTCCTGTTCTGTTACAACATTTTGCTTCGACACTATGCTCATTTCTTGCATCTTAATAAGCTGACTATATGCTCCATCAGGATCCTTGGTTAGCTCAGAGTGTTTCCCTGGTGGTGAAATTAAAGGAATACGAAAATTTGTAAGAATTCAGAATTGATTTTTTGCCTGCTTTAAGGAATCATGGCAGAGAAATAAGCATATAGTTTCTGAACAAATGGGAGTTTATTCTTCAAAAGTGGAACTCAAAATTAGGGGAAAAGTAAGAGATACAATACTAGGGAATCAAGGAAAGTTGTACCATTCTCTACAAGTTTTCCTTGATGAATAACAGCAATCATATCAGCATTCCTCACTGTACTCAAACGATGGGCTACAATGACCGTAGTTCGGTTGATCATGATTTTTTCCAATGCCTCTTGTACCACTCTTTCAGATTCAGCATCAAGAGCGCTTGTAGCTTCATCTAGAAGTAGGATTCTCGGGTCTTTGAGAATTGCTCTAGCTATGGCTATCCTCTGCTTTTGCCCGCCAGATAACTGAGTTCCATGCTCCCCTACCATTGTGTCAAGTCCCTGCATACATAAAGCACAAGAAAATTTTAAGTAGATCGGGGAGAAATTATTGTTTGTTTTACACCTGAAAATGCAAGGCTGAAAAGAATAAACCTGAGGCAGCTTATCTATGAACTTCGCCGCGTTCGCAAGTTCAGCAGCAGCCTTGATTTCCTCAACAGTAGCACCATCTTTTCCGTAGGCAATGTTATCTTTAATGCTGGAAGTGAATAACACAGGTTCCTGGCTCACAAGGCCTATTTTCTGTCTAATCCATTTAAGCTTGAAGTCTTTTAGATTAAAGCCATCGATGAGAACTTCACCAGCCTGAGGATCATAAAATCTCTCAATTAAACTGATTACTGTTGATTTTCCACTTCCACTCTGTCCAACCAAAGCAGCAGTCATTCCACTTGGTATGAAGAGGGAGAATCCATTGAATATTTGTTCATGTGGTCTTGATGGATAGTTGAAATAAACATCTTTTAATTCAATGTCTCCACGAATATCATCTACTTCCAATCCATTTGTGTCATAAGCATCTATTAGCGGCTTCCGATTAATTGCCTCAAACAATTTATATGCTGCAGCCTTGCCTGCTGCAATTGCACTGATGCATGGAGACGTCTGTCCCAAAGACCTGAAAGAAACAAAACAAAATAAACCTTCAACAGAAATTTGAGGATCTTAATCTCTTGAAACAATTATAAATGTAAGCTGAGCGTCCTTTCAATTTAAAACAACAAAAAATCTGTAACATAACAAACTTACAAGGATCCAGTAAGTATGGAAAAAAGTACAATAATGACATCTCCTCCTGTGTATCCTTTCTCTAGTATCAATTTCCCACCAAACCAAACAGCCAATGCATAACTGCAGTTTATAACAACGTCGAAAGTGCCAAAACCCAAACCGGCAGCCAAGCCTTCTTGAACACCTGATTTGTATGCTTTAGTCAAAGAATCATTGTATTTTCTTGTAGCTTGTTTCTCCCCAGTAAATGATGCAACCTGTATTGACAGATGCCATCAAGATTTTATATAATTCTGCAATAAAGTAAAAAATTTAATAGTTGTGTTGATGGAAAGTGTTGGTACAGTTCTGATTGCACCAATCGTCTGCTCTGCTACACTTGCTGCAACTGAATAAGCAGTTTGACCTCGGGAAGCCAGCTTTGTCGTGAAGATAGACGTAACAGCACCACCAAATACAAGAGGTGGAATACAAGATAACATGACAAGGGTGAGAAACCATCCCCTGGTAAATGCAACAACAAAACCTCCAATAAATGTTGCTATTAGCTGTATGAGCTTCCCAACCTACGTCAAGAAAAAAAAAAATTAGAATTGAACTCCTTAGATGAAGGGGTGACAAATTTAAGGCTTTCACGGTACATGAATAATACCTTCTCCCCCATGGCATCTTGAATAAGTACAGTATCACCTGACATCCTTTGGATAATTTCTCCGGTGTGAGTTTCCATATCATAGAACCCAATATCTTGCCTCAACATCGTCTTCAGGTATAAACCTCTTATTCGTGCTGCTTGTCGTTCTCCAGTGACAATCCAGCAACTCACCTCTGGTTTTTAGTAAAGATGGAAGATATCTTAGTTTCTATTAAGCAAGAGAGCTCTTATTGCGCGCATGAACTCAAAGACACCCCACACACATCCACACACACACACATTATCTCCTATATATATCTCCGTGGAAGAAGCCGGATATACTTACGGAGAAATGCCGCCATATAGATCCCCGTAGCCAAATATACATACTGTAGAGACACCTGAGGATATAACAAATCAATTATGTTTATATTTTTAGCTTGCTGCTTGGATATATATAGATGAGTAATTATAAGAAATAAGGTTTCAAAATACCTTTGAGACTTCACGAATCATTTGTTGAACGCTGGCATTTTCTCCAAATGCGTTGATCAAATTTCCAAAGACTATAGTCTGGAGGGGATGAGAGAATCCAAATGCGGCGGCAGCAATTGTGCCCACAGCCATTAACAGAATATCAGTGCAGTCAGCAAAGGAGAATAGCTTGTAAAATGGCAGTGTTTTAGTACCACTACTTGCTTCTTCCTCCTTTATTTGTTTGTCTGAAAGTACTTGGAGGCTGTATGGTGTTTCATTTGACCGATCTTCTACAGGAAAAGGGCTTGTTGATGCCGTTACCTGCACTGTGTTTATTTGTCCATCCCATGCCAAATCCTTCTCCTTGCTCATGATGCCTACAGTAATATCATGTAGCATTAACTGCCTGCGGCAAGATAAGAAGAAACATGCATCTATATGATCTAGAAATGTTAATTATCTCACCGAAGATCAATTATGATATATACTTAAATTCTTTTGGAGCCTTGAATTAAGGCTTTCAGTAGAGTTTCTGTAATATTTACCAGATAATATCAATCAAGGATATCTGCTTGTTACTTCCTGCATGGCTTCTCTGGTTTAATTTATAGACGATGACACAGCCCCACTGTTTGGGTTATCACTGATTTTAAATTTTAGTCATATTCTCTTTTTAAACTATGGCAATGCACTTGCAGCGTTCAGTCATTGTCTGAGTCTTTTGGTAGAATCTTAGCAAAATATGCAGCCAAGAAATAGTGGCAGCTAAATTGGAACTGCAACTTTGGTCCTTTCCTTTTACTTGATAGTCCATAATTGAGCATACTTTAATATACTTCTAACCAGTATTGGACAGTTTCAATGCAAAAATAGAAAGCATATCCATCTCCTCGAAAAATTAAAATTAAAATAAAAAAAAAGAAGAAATTGTTGTACTAGACAAATGTGCAACATAGCACTAATGACTTTCCACAAAAGGTGTTAATTCAATGTGATGGTGATCGATTGAGTGGGAAACATAATTTTTAGCTAGTGGTCTCAATGTAAAGACAATATTCAATCAACAAATCCGTCTCTCCCCTCTTATTTTCTTTTCTTTTCTTTTCTTTTCTTGTGGTACACCCATTCCATTTTCTTTGTTTTCCACGATTATACCTTATCACTCTCCAAGTCTTTCCGCGTAAAAGCCTCGAAAGTTTTCATCCACAGTTCAAAAAAAAAATTTTTTAAATTATAATTCTCAATATACGTGTTAAAAAAAGAGAGAGAGAGAGAGAAAAAATATAATAAAATATTAAAAAAACAAAAATATTTTTAATAATTGTGTGATTTTATTGAATGTAGTGTAAGATGACAACTAATTTTGAATATTTTAGGCTCAATTATTGCATCAAGACAAAATCAGTATCACTTTCCTTGTATATACATATCTGTGATCTTTCTTTTTTTTTTCATTTATTTGTTGAAGGGAAAGATTGCAAACGTCATATATATGACGCAAGGTTGGTAAATTCTGGCATGGTGAGTCATTCTCCGTCTTACTCGCTACCGGAAGACTTTACTGCACTGCACATCATCAGAAGTTGACAATTTTTTTTTTTTTTTTTATATAAATTTTCCAACGAGTAAAGGCATCTCCCACCTCCGAGAGCGAGCAGCACATTAGCAGAAAGACTCTTAATACATGTGGCAGCCGGCTGTGTTTTCTTGCAAGAGTAAGAAATGGAAGAAGCTGCTTTCAAAATCCAAGTTGTTCATCGTTAATAAACCCAACCAACCACAAAAAACAGAAAATTAAGAAAGCCGCAGACCATGCAGAAAGTGAAGCGTACGTAGAACCTGAACGTGAACCGAAACCAACGTTTGTTTCAATGTCATAGGCCAAGCCCTCCTTTTCATGAATTAATTTACTCTCAATTATTGACCCCCCACTCGAAATCATCCGATCAAAATCATTTAATCAGTCACTTTTTTTCATTTCCACAAAAAGCAGCTCTGGGTTCACTGATTTTCTCACTGCAAATTATAATACACACACCCTTTATGCTTCATGATCACAATGATGTGTCATTTCCCATTTTAGTGGCTATCTATAGACTTTCTCACTTGCTAGAATAGGTTCCGCTGTACATCTATACGTCATCACGATAAGCTGAGTCTACAACGTTTGTTTTGTTTTGAAGTAGAAAGAAAAGGAAAAGAAGAGAGAATAAAAGAGTTATCCTATTATCTATTTTGTACTGACTTATGAAAGGAATATGTTAATTTTTTTTTATTTTAATTTCGGTAAAAATATACTCCACATAAAAATTTATTAATAATTATTAATAAATTAAAATTTTTAATTATTTTTTATTTTTAAATGTTAATAATTACTATAAAAAGAATATTTAACTAAAATTTTATGTTTCTTTAAGGTTAGGAGAAGAATCCTCATTTTTCAATTTGAGAGAATATGGATTCCTTTCCTCTCCCTCCATTTCGTTGTTTGATGATTTCTTCCATTTCCAACCAAACATACCTGATATTTTTGAGATTTTATTCTTCTCTTTTCGAAGTATGTCTTCCCACGCACCAAGTTGTTGGACCCAACTATGTTGCAGTCATCATATCTACAAGTTCATTAAATTATGAACATTAACTTTTAATTCATGTTCGATTTCTGTTAAAAGCATCGTCCAAGCAAGCTGAACAAACAAATGAAGCTGTGGCTATGTACGGGCTTGCATATATTTTGCTAATTCTGCCGCACCAGAAAATTTACGTTTCTCTTGCTTCTTCCTAATTTCCATTCGATTACGTATACGCAGTATTGCAAATATCCATCTGCTGCTTTCACAATTTAAACCCCCACCAATCCAATCAGTATCAAAGCACATTCTTAACAGGTTCAACAAGTGAATTTTCAAATCAAGAAATTTGCAAGTCATCAACACCAAATGCAATTAAGTTGCTAATACCGTGGAGCATAGACAACTCTACTTTTATTGCCTCCAAATCAAGCAAACCAGATTGCTGATAAAAAACAAAGCTACCGAAAACGTAATTAGAGCATAGGAAATATTCAGTAGGCTCTGTAGCTACCTACCAAGGAAGCATAAATACCATCCTTTATATTCACCAACGTTTCACGCTTTCCTTTCACAGTAATCACACCATTTTTAACCACAGCAATTACATCAGCACTTCCAATTGTGGATAATCTGTGAGCTATCACCGCCGTGGTTAGACCAACCATAACTTGATCCAACGCATCTTGAACTACTCGTTCAGATTCTGCATCAAGTGCACTGGTTGCTTCATCTAAAAGTACACTATCGCTCTTGCAACCGCCACCCTTTGCTTCTGTCCACCAGACAATTGGATCCCCCTCTCCCTCACCATTGTGTCATATCCCTGCAATGCCACAACATAAATTGAATACATACATATCGTTGATTATTTTTGGAGTTGTACTTGTATGCTTGTGCATGTAAGAAACGAACATCAATTTAACTTGCCAGAACGAATAGCCAAAGCAAAGACCTCTGAAGATTTGAACGTCGGGTCTTGTTGGATACATAAAACTAACATGATGAAACTCAATTTCTCCCTTGATGTTTTCTACTGTCATTCCAGACTCATCACTAGAGTCTACTTCTGATTTCCTGTCAAGAATTACAAATACGTAAGCAACAGTACTCTGTGCCTTACTGGCATCAGGAGCCCAAAAGACTGATTGAGAAATTGCAGTGGTCGCCATTGTGAGAGCAAAGAAAACCAACAATCGAGAAAAATGCCAGAGAGTCAATAGCGAGAAAGAAATAAGTATTCTTTTAGTTTTCATCAAGTATTTCACAATAACTGGAAGGAACATCCGCCAAAAACATCTGAAAATGTTGTTGTTCCGGCCTCAACAAATCGCGCTCCAGCATATACAGAATACGGCGTCAATAATGATAGCCCAAAAGTTGCCCCACCCAGCATACCTTGCTCAATTCCTACCTCTGCTGGGACTACTCATTTGTTCTGATACAATTCCGTAGCCTTCTCTTCTGCACAGAAGGAAACTACTGTTCTTATAGTCCCCACACCATCATTTGCAACCTGACATGCTTCCTCGTACATTTTCGGCCATCATTTACATAATTTCATCAACAAGCAATAATAATTAAACTAGATAAATGGGTACTGAAATGTGGAGCATACCTTAGAATCAGCACTGAAGCCTTTCATGAACTTCATGGCAACATATCCATTAAATCCTATGAATGGTAACAATGCTAAGACTATGAGAGCTAATTGCCAATTTGCTTGAAAAGCAATAATCAAGCCGGCAATTATTGACAATTAAGTCCTAAAACAAGAATTCTCAATCTTGGGACCGAGAAAACCAAGAACTTGATCTCACAACAAAAATATCTCGACATGCCCTGAGCCTGACAGCCTGCACTACCATTTCATTCTCAAAGCAGACAAAATGTACTAAACGAGTAAATTACCAATTCATAAAATTAAAATAAATCTTATAACAACTAAACAATTCATTAATAAACAGATCAAAACCAAACGTTTACACAGAAAATTCTCACTTTCAGCAGTAGCCGCTTCTTTCACGATATGTACTCTTCCGCAGAGATTATAACCAAATTCTCAGTCCACGTCAAGAATTTCCCTCTTTCAATGGCGACCACCAGCTGTTTGAAAAGCCCGTTTCTTTTTAACAAGGAATCTTTCAGCCGCAGAATCCCGATTACTTCCTTCGAGTGTCGTTGCAGCAGCAGTAGTAGTAGTGGCAGTGTGGATGCAAAGTATGTACGAGATGATGTATTTTCAGTCACATCTTCCAGTAAGTACGATGTGGATTACTTGGGAGAGAGCACCAAAGGTGATTTGAATCTTAAAATAGACCATCTTGAAGCTTTTGGTATGAATTTACAGGGAAATGACGTTTTTTCTATCTTCAAGTTTTTCTTCCTTTCGTAGTATTAATCGCTTTTTTTTTTTTCTTTTTGAGGTATTCCTGTGTCCCATTTTAGGCATTGATGGTGAAGCAGCTTTAGATGGTCCAATTGAGGAAGTAGCTAGAATGGAGTCTCAAGAAGCTGAGGATTTGCTTAAAGACTTTGGTATCCGGTGCAGCTATTGTTTGATGAAGTTATCTGTCATTTGTTGCTGTAGTTTTATTGAACAAAGAAGCAGAGAGACAGAGGAGAAACGTAGAAGATGAATTTTTTCATTCATACATCACCTTTCCTTCTGCCCATACTTCACAATGATACAATGTTTTATATACATGACAGGTAACACACAAAAATCAATACCAAATCTACCTAACATGAATGACATTTCAAAAACTATCCTTAAAACTTAGATTTCATTGACCTTACTACTAACTTCTTCAAAAAATAAGACATAAATATATAGCTTTTTTTACTTAAAATTTATAGAAAAATTCCACATCATTAACACTCCTTGGAATTTTTCTTCAAGACTTCAAGCATCTCCCTTAGCATTTCGAACCTGCACTTGTGAAGGCCCTTGGTTATAACATCTGCCAACTGATCTTCTGACATGCAGTATTCAACTTGAATTTTCTTATTAGACACAACTTCTCTAATAACATGGTATTTAACTTTTATATGTTTAGACTTGCCATAAGTACAAGAATTTTAGATATAGGAATTGCAGTTTTGCTATCTATCTTAATAACAGTAGGTTTTGCATTTGAGATTTGTAAATCTTGCAATAACTTTCTCAACTATGTGGCTTGATTTAAAGCTTTTACAGCAGCAAAATACTCTGCTTCTACTGAAGACTGAGCTACAACATCTTGCTTTCGTGACTTCCATGAAAATACTCCTGAACCAAATATGAAAACATACCCTAATGTGCTTTTGAAATCATCAACAGATCTTGCCCAGTCACTATCCGAAAACCCAGTTAACTTTCCTTCATCAAGAGTTTTGAACCATATACCATAATCAGTAGTGCCTTTGAGATACCTCAGAATTCGTTTAGCCGTTCCCATATGAACTTGTCCTGGAACTTGCATAAAGCGAGATAACAAGCTAATTGAAAATATAAGATCTGGCCTGATTAGAGTTAAATACGCCAAACTATAAACCAAACTTCTATATGTTGTTAGATTGACAGGAACTTCACAATCTAATTTAGATAATTTTTCATTCGGCACTAGAAGAGTAGAAACAGATTTACTTCTTTCCATTTGAAACCTCTTCAACATATATATATATATATATATATATATTTTTTTTTTTTTTGCATACTTGAATTGTGACAGAAAAATCGCGTCTTGATAATGAGTTATTTTCATGCCAAACAAATAACTCATTTTGCCTAGGTCAAACATTTCAAATACCTTGTTCATTTTTCTTTTAAACTTTATAATTGAATCTTCATTGTTGACCGTAATTAATAAGTCATCAACATAAATTGAGACAATCAACAGTAGATCTCCTTTATCTCTCTTGATGTACATTGTTACTACATTTTTACTTTTTCGAAATCCTTATTGAATGAAATAAGTATCCACCTTTTGATACCAGGTTTAAGGTGCTTGTTTAAGGCCATATAAAGCCTTATAAAGCTTATAAACATACTCCTCCTTGCTTGCAACAACATATCCTTGCGATTGTTCAACATATATTTCTTCTTGCAATTTGTCATTTAGAAATGCTGACTTAACATGCATGTGGTAAATTTTTCACTTAGATTAAGCAACAAGAGCCATTAAAAATCTGATTGTATCATGGCTAGCAACTAAAGTAAATGTATCATTAAAATCAACATCAAATTGTTGGGTATATCCTTTTACAACTAACCTAGCTTTCAATTTGTTTATAAACCCATCTGAATTTAATTTAATTTTATAAATCCATTTGATACCTATAACATTTTTATTTTTAGGCTTAAGAACCAAGCTCTATGTCAGATTTTTTTCAATCATGTTTATTTCTTCATTCATTGCATGCACCCATTTTGTATCCTTGATAGCATCTTCATAGCAATCAAGTTTTGCAGTAGCAAAATTACATCTTTCATAAATTTCAGTCAAACTTTTGAATTTTGTTAAAGCATCTTCATCACCATTATCCTCCTCATGTGTGTTTTGACCATTGCTATTTAAATTGAAATCTTGATTTTCAGTTGTTGCTGTAGTTGTAATATTTTAACTTAAATTTTGATCATGTTGTTGCACTTGCTCCTTTTCTCAATTTTAGTATACATTTTCATCTACGACAACATCTTTACTAATGGTTATGCCTTTTGTTTTCAAATTATAAATTCTATATCCCTTAGTCATAGCTGCATATCCTAAAAAAATACCTATATCAAATTTTTGCTCCAACTTACTTCTTTTTACTGTCGGTATATGAACATAATAAATAAAGCCAAAAATTCTGAGATACTTGGTTGATGGCTTCACTCCGCTCCATGCCTCTATTGAATTCATACCATTCACAGCTCTTAAAGGCAATCTATTAAGCAAGTAGACTACTATATAGACAGCTTCAGCCCAAAACTTATGAGAAAGATCTTTTTCAATCAAGAGACATCTAGCCATTTCAACAACCATTCTGTTCTTTCGTTTTGCAACCCTATTCTGTTGAGGATTATAAGGAACAGTTAATTGATGTTGCACTCCCATTTCACTGCAAAACATCTCAAATTCACTTAAAGTATACTTCTTTCCATTATTTATCTTTAATGTTTTCAGCACATAACCACTTTATGATTCCACCAGCCTTTTAAATTTCTTGAATACTGATAGAACTTGTGATTTATGTGTTATGAAATACATCCATGTCATCCGCATAAAATCATCAATAAAGAGAATAAAATACTTATTTTTACCTAATGATTCTGCTTTCATAGGTCTACATACATTTGTATGAACAAGCTCCAACTTAAGTTTTGCTCTCCAAAGAGAAAAAAATAGGGTAAGCATCCTTATGTTGTTTGCCCATTTGACAATAATCACATATAGTAGAAGGCACTTGAATCTCTGGCATCTCTTTGATCATTTGATTTTTATACATGGCAGCAAGTGTATTAAAGTGAAAATGACGATACTATTTATGCCATCGCCATGAATCATCAATTTTTGCTACAAGAAAATTTTCAACCACTTTATAATTTAAAAAAAAAAAAGAAAAAAGCCTTCTCAACCATAGAAACTTTGACAATTAAGGTAACATTAAAATCATAAATACTACATGCATTATTTAAACACTACAGAATGATGGTTCATCATCATTTAAGCAACACTTAATAGGTTCTGTGCACGCGATGGAATATATAGACTATCATGAATAAGCTTTGTACCTTGCTTTGTATGGATTATGACTGACCCCTTGCCTTGAGATTCAATTATTTCACCATTTCTCAGCCTTACTTTAATCTTGATAGATTTGTCCAAGTTCATGAAGTTAGATTCCTTCTTTGACATATGACTCATACACCCGCTATCCACAACCCTGAATTGGTCCTTACTCATTGAAACTTTGAGTTACCATAAACAAGCTTCCTTATTTGTCATCATTTTATGTCTTTTATTTCGTTAAATTAGCTTACTGAGAAGTGTTACCATAGTTTTGTTTTTGTTTCTGCTAGCAATTCTTCTCAATATGCCCCATCTTTTTATAGAAACGACATTGAATGGGAGGTTTTCCTTTGAACCAACAGTCATCCTCTTTATGATTAGTCCTCTGACAATGCTGACATATTGAAATCTTTCCCTTTCTTACTTGCTCTTTAGACTCCTGAATATTTTTACTTTTATCGAGTTTTTTTCCTACAGACTTCTTACCTTTCTTCTTGCTATTTTTGTCCTTGTGACTTGCTTAAAAGGCTCCTTCAATAGCCTCTTCATCTCTTACATTTGTTATTTGTTCATAAGCTTGAAGCTTGTTAATCAACTTAAAACATGATAGGGCTCGAAGATCGCAAGACTCTTCTATTGCGGAAACCTTGAAGTCGAATTTAGTTGGCACACTTATAAGGATTTTCTCCACCACCTTAGAGTCTTAAACATCTTTACCCAATAATCTTATTTTATTCACAAATCTGAAAGTTTTGATAAATAATCATCCACTAACTCTCCATCTTTTATTTTTGGTATTTCAAATTCTCTTTTTAACATTAAAAGCTTGACAACTCTTACTATGTCACTGCCTTCAAATTCATCCCTTAGTTTTTTCCATACTTCCCTTGATGAATTACATGCTATAATACGAGTAAAAATTGCTTCTGACAAAGCCGAATGCAAGCATGTAAAAGCTCTTGGTTTCTTTATTTTTTTTCTCTTCATATAATTTCATTTAAGCCACAGATGCATCATCTTGTACGGGAGCAAGATCTTTGCCATCTTCTACAGCCTCTCATAGGTTTAATGCTTGTAGGTAGGTTTTCGTTTTAATCGCGTATATGTCATAATTTTTTCCAGTAAATTGAGGAGGACCCACTCCTAGAAAATTTCTTGATGACATACTTGGTTGAGCCTTTCTTTACGTAGCAGAAAAAACTTCCTTATTCATCCATAGATTCCCTTAGGAAATAAGTTCTGATACCATTTATAGTTTTATTGAGCAGAAAAGCAGAGAAACAGAAGAGAAACGTAAAATCAATTGAAAAATGGAAGATAAATTTTTTTATTCATACATCACCTTTCCTTCTGCCCATACTTCACAATGATACAACACTTTATATATATGATAGGTAACATACAAAAATCAATACCAAATCTATCTAATATAAATGACATTTCAAAAACTATCCTTAAAATTTGAATTTCATTGACATAATATAATGACTTCTTCAAAAAATAAGGCATAAATATATAATTTTTTTGGTTCAAAATCTATAAAAAAATTCCACATCATTAACAGTTGCCCATTTGATTGAGTTATGTGATCATCAGTGCTCTTCGTTAATGGCGCTGAGTTGGTTGTTATTTCTTGTAGAATTTGTTGCATGATTCTCGTGATGTATGGTGCTAACTTGCAGAGTCCTTCTTCGGCTAGAAACTCACATCGGGCATATTTTGTAGCCGAACATTGAATCTCCGTTCAATTAGTGTCATTGGATATGACATGGACTACACTTTGATGCACTGGAACGTGACGGTGTATATCTTTTCGTATTCTTTCTATTCAAAGCTTAGTCTATTTGTTGTGTATTAGACTTGATTAGTGAATGTCGATGCCAAATGCACTATGACATAGACACCACCTAGTCATTCACAGAGGCACCGCGCAGTTTTCTTCATGCACCCCATTTCAATTCTTGTGTAAAATGCCATATACTTTTTACGAAATGATTTAAGTTTTCATCGTTCCATTTCCGTAAACTTTCAGACCTTCGCTGCGACGGACATGGACGATCAAGAACTCATAGAAAGTATCTGGTGGTTATGAAATATATGCTCTCTCGATCCATTCGAACAGAGACTTAACCGGCTCCCCCCATTCTGCCAGACGGGGCTTTCTTCCGCGTGATAAGAGCCACTTAATGAGACAAATCGAGAAGTAGTTAAAGTTGAAGAATAAATGGGCCACCAACACAGCTTCTTACTGATCCAACAACAGAGGCCCAAAGTAGAAGCCCAAGGTTTCTTCCTCTTATCCGTTATGCTCTAGATGTCCTCCTCAAATCTCAGCTCACTCATTTGATTGCTTCACTGCCAGAACGCCTCCCCCACCCTGGAGAATCAAAAGCATATTTTGTCGTTTTTCTTCTTTTGTTTTTCGTTCTAGCTTGATTACCAAGCGTGCTTTTGTATATGCGTTAAGCTTTGCTTTCTTTCTGGGTAGGTTGTGATCTTTGAAATCTTCAAGCTTTTGAATACAAAAGATTTAGAAGCTTAAAATCCTTTTCTTGCAAAATTTGAACTGTTTTGTCTCCCCAAATCCTGCTCCATTTCGTTACATTGAATGCCATCCCTATGGATGATCATCTTAAACCATGCAAATTTCAGGTATGCATACACGTCAAGGGTGTAAAGGATTCTACATTACACACCGTTCGTGTGCTTCCGCTCACAGGAACAGGTAATTGAATTTATGGCTTTGGCTTGCTTGATTTGGTTGTTAAACTGTTGCGGCATTCAAACTGACATTGATTCTCTGATCCCCTTGCGCAGACGCTTGCTCATGACTCATATTCATACTACTGTTTGGAGCTCAATGTATCCCCATCTGCTGTCGAAAACCAGAGCAAAACTACATCGTAATATATAATAAATAAGCAGGGGAAACTTGTATTCTTAACGATGATAATTGCTGAATATGATTATAGGACACTGCTGCCTGACTCCATGGTTTTATATTGTACAACAGACGATCAAGTGAACAAGAATTTTCTCGTTGGTTTGTCATTTGCAGACCTCCTCCTTCAAGGAATGGCAAAGAAATAATAACGGTAAGGCTCGACCAATTATCTTCAAAGAATAAACAAATTGTTTTAATTAAATTAATGAATTCATTACTAATAATGATATTAGTTTATTAATTTAATTTATTACGTTAATACATCATTAACAAAATTTAAATTGAACAGAAGAGACACGCTGCAGTGCAGTGTAGTTTGAAAGAAGAGTTCTCTTTGGCTTAGCAGTAGCAGGCAACCCGAAACCTACTACGCGTTTCAGACAATACGTGAATTCAGATCCATTTTGCATTCATTAATTAGCTGTTGTTGAGTTTATTACTGTCATTCCATTTACCGTTTAATATTAAACTCCTTATTAGAGTTCCTAGGGACCTTACAACAAATAACTCGTTTATTAGAAGGTCCCGTTTCTTCGTTCATGGTCATTATAGGACAGCGTTTCAGTACTCTAGCAGACGACGAGATAAAAGTAGATGAAATTGGGTCAAGACTGAACAAGAAAAAGAATAAAATGAAGAAGCTTCGATGGGCAATGGAGGGAGAATTTTGGGAGCTTGACCAGTCAACTCCCAAGACACTAGAAGGCACTGCACGCGCCGTACCCGGAAACCCATTTCCGCTTGGTCTCTCCAGAGGCATACGACTTTCCCGACCGAAGCAAATCTACTTCATGCAGTGTTTCATGGCTGCCCCTTTTCTTCCCTCTTTCTCCGGCGACAAAGCCACCTCCGCTGCCGCTCCTTCATTCACTTTACAGCGCGTCCTCACCATCCCATTTTCTGAGAACTGGTAAGCATTTCAAAGTCGATTGCTTTGCTTGATTTCAGTTCAACTTTTTATTGATTGATGTTTAATATTCAAAGTTATGCAGGTTTGCTACTTTACTGGGCCAGTTCAATTTGCTCAAGTTTTTGTCTTCTGTCAAAGATGGAAAAGCCTCTAAATCCTCTAAATCTACTTGGCTGCAATCACTTCGTGATAAGTCCTTATATGCTCTTGGTTTGAGTTCCGAGATTCTTTTAACTTCTGATGATGCTCTTCTTCCCAGCTTTGATTCTTATGGTCATAATAGCACATCCCGGAAAAAAGCAGTTTTTCATCACGAGGCAAGAATTTTTCTTAACAGGTTTTTTTTTTTTTTCATTTTGTGTTTGTGATTTCTCTTATCATCGATAATTACTTTATTAATATCTTTGTTATTTGCGTTTCTAATCAGTTTCCGCATCATAATTTGACCGTGGAGGCAGTTTGGCCGGGACTTTTTGTGGACAAGCGTAACAATTACTGGGATGTGCCTTTTTCGACTGTGGTTGATTTGGCTTCAGTTGCTTCTGATTCTGGTCCTAGTTATCACTTTACGATGCACCATAATTCAGGTTCTCCCACTCAGTTTGAAGGTGATGGGAATTCCTTCGCAGTTCCAGCTGCTTTGCTTCCCGGTTTCTCGTTCAAAAGTGCTTTTTCTTATAAGAAGAATGTAGACATTTGGAGAAGTACAGCTCGGAAGTTGAAGTTTGTGCAGCCGTATGACATATTCCTTTCTGATCCTTGTGTTTCAGCATCCGGGATCATTGGTAAAATACTGTGCTTTACATCATTGCAACAAGTTTAGTGTGCAGTTGTTCTACTATTATTGTTATTTTAAGAAGTTAAGGTAGGTTATTCTTAGAAATGCTGAAGACTAGAACTGATTAAGGAAAATTATTATATATTTTCTTCTGTCTTCATCGTGTGACTGGTACTCTGAAGGTGGAAATGAACCTGCAACTCGGCAATTGTGCTGCAAAAGAGCTTCATTATAAGGTTTGGTAGACCCAGGCATGAATGTACCCTTTGAGAATGTATTGGTTGTAATTCATGTCAACGTTTTATGCAGAGTTTGGATTAGTTGTTACTTATCATCTTTTTTTGTGGGCCCACTAATATTTGCCTATAACTCATCATTTCTTACAGGTGCCGCTGTAACTGCCTCTGTTGCAGAAAATTCAGTTAGATCTCTGGTAGAAAATTATTCAGAGGGTGTTACAGGCTTCTGTCTTCATGCTCCTCATATAAAATCTGCCTTTATAATTGATATTTTTGGATCTGTAGCACTTACAGCACAGCATGGGACCTTCCAAAGGCTGTTTTCAGATCTTACACGATTTCATACTCGCTTGGATTTTCCTTCTGGTTCCAAATTTCTTTCTGGTGCCACACGTTTAGCACAAGATTTTGTTAATTCCCAACAGCCAAGTTTGGAAACAATTCAGGCAGTTTGTCCTAGTGTCTTCTTTTCCGTTCAGCAGCAGGTAACCTGCATTTCTGTTGGAATCTCACATGTTCATATCTTTGCATTTGCAAGATGCTTTACCCACTAGGCTCAACTATCATATCTAGAAGAGATTCAGCCACCAGCTAATTGTAATAAACAAATTCACTTTAGCAATAGTACTTCTGTTGCTTTAAATGTTGCTGGTTGTTGGAGGTGAACTGCACAACTGCAACCATTGGCTTTGAATGATGTAGCAAAGTTCTTTTGCAAAAATTTTTTGGTTTCTGAGATTTTGTGGAGAAATTCAGAAAAATCTTCCCCCGTTGTACACCCTCACATAATTTTTATAATTTTTTTTCTTTTCTCTTTTAAGCATTTTGGTACCAATCATAACATTTTCCTTGTACTTGTAGATTGCTGAACCTTTCAGTTTTAGAGTCGATTCAGGAGTTGTAATTGATTTGAAGAACAGAGACATACATGCCTGTGATTCAGTGTTTGCCATTGAATATGCATTGCAAGTCCTTGGTTCAGCAAAGGCTGTTGCTTGGTATGCCCCAAAGCAGCAAGTGTTTATGATAGAACTTCGATTTTTTGAGACATAAATTGTATACTTTTGCTTATTTTGTTCTCCCCTAATGTCACTCCTCCAAGAAAGCTACCGCAGGTGCCAAATACTAGTCACCATTTGATGATTTGTGGTGTAGAATGATTTTGAGAAATGTCAAGCAATTTAAGTAAACTAAAAGTTGGGTGTAAAGCCCTTGAGATTCATTTTGGTTGTACTTTATGATGATTTTACTGCTTGTAGAAAACTTTCTTTTGATTACTGAAGCATCAAATTTAAAAAGTTGTGGCTAGCTCTGACAGTGGCTGTGTCAGAATTATCACTAAAACTATGAAACTTCTGGTCTCAAGACTTTAACCAAATTCATAAGTTTAGTGGCCACTAATTAATTAAACTCAAATCACAAACCAAACTTTCAAGGAAAAAAATAAATTGATACCAGTTGCACATTTTGAAAGCTAACCAAGATATTTTGATTTCTTTTTTTTTTTTTCACTTGATAAAATTTTTATTGAATGACATATCCAGTTCCCAACTAGGTTGGCTTGAAACAATCCAAATATCTAATAAAATTGAAGCTAGCATTTGCTTATGGTATGATGCCTACCAAAACTAGTGGCGGGCAACCTGCGGGAAGCCCCAGAGAGTATTCTTTGTGGTTAACCTCTACCAGAGAGAGACTGTGAGATGGGCAGACAAGGCATATGTTGCAAGGTTCTTCCGACCTCGAGTTGCCAGAATCTTAGGAACAATAGCTGGAGGAGGTGCTTCCTTACTATTTCGAACAGCAAAATGACCTGCAAATTTGAAAAACAAGAATGCTTCTTAAACCAATTTCATGGAAGAACTCCTGATAACGTAAGCATTTACTTATCCATTTGATTTCGTCAAATAAGACCAAAGTTTTGATCTGCTAACAATCAGGTAACTCGTTTATCTACAATATAAAAAAATAATTTTTACCATGTTTAGCACTTGTCTATACAAGAAACCTGAACCCTCTACTTCTAGCTGTAGAAGAGCTCTCAGAGTCACAAATCAGTTGAAAATGCAAAAGATCAAACAAAATAATAAAAAGCAAGAGATCTATAATCTGAGGTGATACAAATTCACTGAATCAGGGAGAATATGAGATCAAATTCAACCTTCTAACCAATTTCAGAAAGTATTGTGTTGTGGAAGTCGACAATTACCGTTGCAACAGAAAAGCAAAACGAAATATGCTTTTCACAGCATGCGGCACTTGCGTGATGCATTGACAAGAGCAGATGCTTTCCTATCCAATACTTTGCAGCTTCTCTTATGAGAGTACTATTCAATTTATGTTTTTTATTTTTTGTGTTTGTAAGAAATGTTACCAGCTGCTGATTGGTTGAAGAAGAAGGAAGAAACCCATTTGAACATACAGGCGAAGGAAGCCTTACAACTCCATAACTCATTTCCAAAGACAACTCTGCTTTAACTTTTACTAAGGGTTTAACGGATAGCAAAACTTAATTCAGTTTCAGTTTCAGTTTCGACGAGAACTCAGGCATATTTAGAGTGTCTCCATCTGGTCTCTTAAAATAAAAGACGTACAACATTTGTAGAATTTACAATTACTTTACAAGCACTTTTGAGCTAGTACCTAGTACTTTCCAAAAATTCTAAAAGAGTTATCTAATTCTAGTTATGGCTATACAACTCATCAGAGCGTACTTGGTTTTGTGTTTGATGGAAACAAAGACTACTGATTCACCAGCCTCGTGCAACTGTTTTAATACAGTCTTTCTTTTTTCTGTCTTCACTTTTCTTCAAATGACTGCAACATTGTATCCATGTAGGATTTCTTTCTAAATCACTATCATCTTCAGCATTGTGATGCTCAGGCACCCCAAGAAACACTTTTATCTTGGTAGTCAAGACATTAGAAGAGGTAGAGCCTCCGAAAAACTTCACCTTATATCATTCAACAATCAGTAAGAAATTGAGGAACCTTTAATTTTTAAAATTTTTAAAATATGGTGAGCTTTCGTTCCAGATTGCTAACAGGAATCTCCAGAAATATAGACAACAGAATGAAACTTTTTTATTTTTCCCCCAAATAGAAGACTGACAAAAGAGCCAAAACCAGTTTCCTGCCCCACATTCATAATCCCGCTCAGAGCAAACATCTTATGACAAAGAAGGGGTTTAACCAAAAGCAAATGTAATTTTCCGTTTTTTTCATGAGATGCTATTAAGACTGCTCTCTATGCTATTAAGAGTGGACAATCATGAAAGAAGAATGAGAACACGTTAATTATTACTTACATCCAATGTAAACTTAATGGCGGGGAGTCAGCTCCATCCCATACGAAGAGCATCCATACATCTTTATTGACATCGTAGGAGACATACAAAACCTTTCCAAAAGAAACAGGCAAAAAAGAGAGGCCACAATATCCTTAATTCAAAGCTTGTAAGTAAATAACCAGTTGCCCGGAGTGGAACCGTAAGCTGAGTTACGAGCTTTCCATGCTTCCAAATTTTTGGGAAATTATTACTTCAGTCCTTAAAATTTTACAAAATCCTATTGTATTTGCATTTCAATTTAGCCCCTACAGTACGGTGGAGTTTAACGAAAGCTTGAGTGGGGACTAAAATGGAATATTCCCTAAACTTTTTCATTTTGGGAAATAATAATAATAATAATAATAACAGCATGCGACGAGGTCTATCTGCCCGTACTTCGAAGTCTGACTTGACATCCAAAAGCCGAGAAAATCAACGGCTGATATTACCAGAATGTATTTTCACTAGGTTACATGTGTAAGTACCATAACAGAACTTCAACCGAGTACAAGTCGTTTTGGTATCGCTCTGATTCCTTGGCTCTCGTCTTCTATTCGTACGGTGAGAGAAGGGATACTAGGCTACCCAGATTTCAGTTCGAAGCTTCACAACAACATCAAAGGTTTGATTTTTAACCTCCTTTCGGGCTGGCCTAAAGAAGGTAAACTCTTTTAAAATAGATTTAGGTTGTAACCGCAATTTTTTTTTTTTAACGTTAGGGTTTTGGGAAAGACATTATCTTCCTCCTACGCATATATTACTTTGATGTATTTGAGCTGGGTATTTCAAATTTCGATCGGTTTTTTATTTTTCTTTCTCATCTTTTTGCTGCTGTTGTCCCCTTTTTTTGTCCGTTTATTTCAGGATATTATTTGTAAATTAACCCATTAAATTTCAATTTTGAGTTTTCGATTTGAGTTAGCAGTTTGTTACTTGCTATTTTTGTTTATCTGTTGAGATATTTTAATGCGTTTCAAGCTTTATGATTATGTCATCAATGTAGGTCTGTTGTCTTGGTTAGGATTTATAATGTTACATCTGCTTCAAGCATGCAAAATTCGACATTAATTAATGTTATTTGATTGGTTTTAATTTATACTTTTTTTTTTGGTTGCCTCACTAGTTGCCTCACTAGTTGCCCAGGGCATGGCCTCGAAGAAAGTTATTGCCATATGTCAATCGGGCGGTGAGTTTGTGACCAATAAAGACGGATCATTGTCATATAATGGAGGCGATGCATATGCAATAGACATTGATGAGGAAACAGAGTTAAATGCTTTCAAGTTAGAAGTAGCGGAAATGTTTGGCTGTAGTATTGATAATATGACTATTAAATACTTTCTTCCCAGGAACAAGAAAACTCTTATCAGTGTTTCCAAAGACAAGGATTTCAAGCGCATGCTTAATTTTCTTGGAGACTCTGGGACAGTGGATGTCTTCATCTTGTCTGAGGAAGCTGCTCGAAATGTCTCCAATATGCCTGCTAGTAGGTAGTGTATGTTTATAGGTCTAGCATATATTTTTCATTTTTCTTTCATTCATTCCTTTTTTAGTTGGTGTTACAATCTATGGTTCAGTTTGGTCCATAGTTGCAGCCAGTCACAATGTGGTAAAAGTTCAAATGCTTGTGCAATCAGTTTCTTATGACTGCAATATGTGTTATGCTGTGATTTTGGATCAAAATGGTTGGCTAAACTAGAAGTCATATAAATCATCAACGTGCCTTGGTTAGCATCTTCTGACTCTTGATAATGTAGGTCAAGCAGGACAACTGTCTCAGAGGCCGTGGTTCCTGTTGTTGACCCTGTTGATGGTATAGTCAATCGAATTGTGATGGGTATACCTGATGAAACTCCTTTATCTGCTGCGCTTGTTGGCTCCAGCAATGACGATCATCGTAAAGCTGCACAACAGTGGGAAAACACCATTACTGGTGTGGACCAAAGGTTTAGTGGTTTTAGTGAATTCCGAGAAGCGTTGCATAAGTACTCAATTGCGCATGGGTTTGCTTACAGATACAAGAAAAATGACAGTCATCGTGTTACTGTGAAATGCAAGTGCCAAGGTTGCCCATGGCGGATATATGCATCAAGGTTGTCAACCACCCAGTTAGTTTGTATCAAGAAAATGAACTCAAAGCACACATGCGAAGGGGCTTCTGTGAAAGCTGGGTATCGGGCAACTAGAAGTTGGGTGGGAAATATTATAAAGGAAAAACTTAAAGCTTCCCCAAATTACAAGCCAAAGGATATTGCAGATGATATCAAAAGAGAGTATGGGATTCAACTGAATTATTCTCAGGCATGGCGTGCTAAGGAGATAGCGAGAGAGCAGCTTCAGGGCTCCTACAAAGATGCATATACTCTATTGCCATATTTTTGTGAGAGGATAAAGGAGACCAATCCTGGCAGTGTTGTAACTTTTACCACAAAGGATGATTCAAGCTTCCACCGTCTTTTCGTTTCATTTCATGCCTCCATATCTGGTTTCCAACAAGGTTGCCGCCCTCTCCTTTTCCTTGATACCACTCCTTTAAACTCAAAATACCAAGGGACATTATTGGCTGTGATAGCTGCTGATGGAAATGACGGTATTTTTCCTGTTGCCTTTGGAGTGGTAGATGCTGAGACTGAGGATAACTGGCGATGGTTCTTGCAGGAACTAAAATCTGCAGTGCCAATGTCTGAACAGATTACATTTGTCGCTGATTTTCAGAATGGTTTGAAAAAGTCATTGGCCGAGGTTTTCGATGATTGCTTCCACAGCTATTGTTTACGCCATCTTGCTGAGAAACTAAACAGAGATTTAAAGGGACAGTTTTCTCATGAAGCTAGACGATTCATGATTAATGACTTTTATTCTGCCGCATATGCACCCAAATTTGAGGATTTCCAGAGTTCCATTGAAAGCATAAAAGGCATCTCTCCCGAAGCTTACAACTGGGTGTCACAAAGTGAACCAGTGCACTGGGCCAATACTTACTTTGCAAGAGCAAGGTATAATCTCATGACATCAAACTTTGGACAAGATTTTTACAGTTGGGTATCAGATGCGCATGAGTTGCCCATAACACAGATGATTGATTTATTACGAGGTAAGATGATGGAGTCTATTTATACACGTCGTGTAGAGGCCAATGAGTGGTCAACAAAGTTAACTCCATCTAAGGAAGAAATGTTGCAAAAGGAAGCTGCAGTTGCACAGTCATTGCAAGTAATACACATAGAGGGTCCCACTTTCGAGGTTCGAGGAGAGTCTGCAGATGTTGTTGATGTTGAAAGTTGTGACTGTACTTGCAAGACATGGCGAATAACTGGTTTGCCTTGCTGCCATGCTATTGCTGTCATTGAATGGGTTGGTAGGAGTCCTTATGATTATTGCTCTAAGTACTTCACAGTAGAGAGTTACCGATTGACATATGCCGAGTCAATTCAACCAGTTCCTAACGTAGACAGACCAGTTCTGGGTGAATCAATTCAGGAGGTAGTTACTGTAACCCCACCACCCACCAAGCGCCTGCCAGGTCGGCCAAAGGTGAAGCAGCCTGAATCAGCAGACATAATTAAACGGCAGCTCCAATGCAGCAAGTGCAAGGGTCTTGGCCACAATAAGAAGACATGCAAAGATTCCTAGCACAGATGTTAAGGACAATTAGGTAGCTATTTTAGTCTCTGTAGTTTTCCAGCTATCTAACTATCAACATTGCAGTTTTTTACCCATGCATAGGCATCATATTCTCTTGAAACACATGATTATGTGCATTTCGTGTTTATCCCCAACATTGCCATTGGATTGAAGTACTAGGTTATGCATTTATATCCTAATGGTTCACATATAACTAAAAACAGTTCGTAAAAAATTAAATATTCTTTTAGAATTGAGTTAACCTGACCCAAGTAATTATAATCTAGGGATATTATTTATCTCAGTTCTTCTCCCTTCTTGTTTTGTTTTCTTTGAAAGAATGCTACTCTTTATACTCTTAGAAGCCACTGTCTAGATTCTTGTTTAAGAAAGATATGTGCATGTGTACTTGAATTTACTTTGAAGAGCTTTATAGGCCTGGATTCATGACCTTCATTTATAGATTATTGTGGTTGTCATAAATCAGTTTTTTCTTAGAACTGGAAAATTGAATATTTGATGCTGGAAACATGCATTTCCTGGTCCAAGTCATGATTTATTGACAAATACCTCTATTGCATGGTGTTTTGCTCATGATTTTATGATGTTGGTGGAGCATTACACGGCGGCAATAATCTTTGCACTGACTTCTGTCCAAATTGTCATTATTTTGTATTTTCTGACATATTTGGTTATAGCATATGTCCTGACTATTTGATAGGTTACATCTGATTTCTCAGTTGCCTCTTCAACTGACTCACTAATTGTGTTGTGTTGTGAACAGAACTAGTGTCAAAGTACAATGCACTTTATTCTGAACTATTAACAATTCTGACATTTGAAGAAATCCGGTGAAAACATGGAGCTTGGTACCTTCTCCGTTCATGTATTTACAATGTTTTTCGTTTCTTATGCTTCTTGTACATACTCCCATGTGTTGACCTTGGGGGGGAAACAATGTAACTTAAGATTTTATTTTGCTTAGATTTTGCTTCTCTAGGTTAGGTAGTGAACAAATTTCTCATCAACTTCTACAAAATTCATATACTTCAAGTATCTCATGAGCCTGTGCCATCACCCTTTGTCATCCCTCACTGACTTCTTGCCCTGGAATTGACATGATATCAGGCCTCAGATATATTTGAGTTTCACGGTTCCTCAAAATAGTGCATATTGAGATTGATAAATTGTTATGATCTTATCTAACTTGTTCAGTTTTACAGTTGAAAGCTACTACTGCTGGTTTGGTTGTGTGCATGGACCTTTCCCGCACTTTATTTCTTTTGTTTTCTTTTAATCTGCTTTGGTATTTCTATGTATTTTTGGAATATTATTGACTGTCCGTTAGAGGTAATAAGATCTTCTTTACAAGGAAAAGTGAGGGCAACTGTTGTTCTATGTGCCTGGCCTTGGTTTGAAAAATTGGGAAATCGGAGCTGCACTGCGCTATCCGATATTTGATGCAAAATTCACATCTATCATCAATAACCGATAGCTTGATTTGTTCACAACTCTGCGCTGATGCTTCTTGTTAGTTCTGTATGCACATTTTACGGAAGAATACAAAATCACCACACGATATGTTACAAATGTTGGATATCAGAAATTTTCGTTACAGCAATCAAACTTGGGCCAAGTTTGATCTCTAAACTTTCGTTAGTGTTAAAGATGCACATATTTCAGCCGAAACGGAGCAATAGCCGGGGAGCATGGATGATGAACAAAGCAAAAGCCCAAAATCATATTGAACAATTTAACTCAGCCATGCACTGCCCGAGCGAACCCATGAGCGAGCAGTAAGCGGTCAACAATTATCGACAGAGGCTGTCAATGTAATTGAACATTGACAATGATTTTGAAGTAGCCAAAGCCAACTCCAAATTCTTTTCAATTTTTCTCCCATATTTTCGGATTAGATCAAAGGCTAATTTCCTCACCGGAATGACCCGTTACAGAAACTAGAATGCAACTATTTTTTTTATTAATCGTGCCATGAATTCACTCGGTGCATGACTTACCAATTAGCCACGCACTGAGTTTCGTGCTCTGAACCATGCCAATCATTTGACACTTGTAATGTTCCTCCGACACGTGGTAGCCTGAGGATAACGTCGAATCGCCGCTGTCCTTTCTGATATCCATCACCTCCTTTACTTCGCAGCATAAAAAAACCCACCCCGAAATTCTGAATCTGTTCAGAGTAGTTGAATAACGATTTTCATAGCTTCGTATTTTCGTACTTCGCTCTCTGATTGTCATATAAACGCACGCGTGACAAGTAATTTCATCCTTATTCTATCATGGCTTTGAGGAAAACTTATCGGTTTTATGTTTGGTTGACGGTGGCGGTGCTGATGGTGGTGGTGTTCGCGATGAGTTTTTGCTGCTGCGGCAGTGTCGGCCATATGCCGTCAACAGAAGAAGAAGCAGAAGATTTTGATAGAGTAAAAGGCAAGACGCAACAAGTTAGAATTAAGGCAGCAGAGGCAGGGCACGACGCTAAAGAAGCATCGGAATCTTGGGCAGAGTGGGCTAAAGAGAAAATCTCCGGTGGGCTTGGGCTCAAAGGAGAGGAAGCAAAGGAGGCCGCGAAGAAAGTTTCTGATTCCGTCGCGGACACCACTAAGAAGACCAAAGACAGGGCTCAGGACGTTGCTTCGGGTTAGTGTAATAATGTTTTTGCTTAAATTTCACTCCGTTTGGTGATTTACAATAATATGCGTTTGTCAATATCGATTGTTTGAGAACAGAGAAAGCCAGGGAGACGAAGAATGCAGTGAGTGAAATGACAAATGCTGCAAAGGATAGAACGACTGATGCAATGCACGAAGCATCGGAGAAAGTCGGCGATATGACGAACAAGGCGAAGGAGAGAGCCAGCGAAATGGAAGATGCCGCGACGGAGAAGGCCAGCCAGGCAGCGAACAGGGCCACGGAAAAAGCCCGCGACGCCAAGGAAACAGCAACAGAGAAGGCAGGTGATTTAACAAACGCCGCCAGTGAGAAAATGGAAACAGCCAAAAGTGCTGCCGCAGAAACAAAGGAAGCGGCGAAAGAGAAGGCCAGCGCCGCGAAGGAAGCGGCAACAGGGAAAGCAAGGGAGACAAAGGAAAAGGCAGCGAAAACAGCAGAAGAAGCAAAAGAAAGGACGGCGCAAAAAGCCGAAGAAGCAAAGCGAGCATCTGAAGAAATGAGGAAAAGTTCCGTGGAAGAAAGCAAGGAGAAGGAAGCGGAGACAGAAGAGAACGGAAATTGGGCAAAGGAGAAAGCAAAACAGGTTTACGATGCCTCAAAACACAAAGCAGAGGAAACTCTAGAATCAGCTAAGGAAAAAATTGCTTCCAATTACGAGGTTGCAAAGCAAAAATCACAAGAGCTGAAAGATAATATCGCCGTTCGTGGGCGTGATGAGGAGTTGTAATAATAAGTGTAGGGTGGTTGCAGTAAAGCAGAGCAGACCACCGTGCATGAATATTAGGGTTGTTTTTTGTTTCAGGGTTTGATGTGCATGTTCACGTACGTACTTATATTCTCGTAATTAAAGATGATACACACTCTTTCTTTTACAATTTTTTTTATTTATTTAAAAGAAGAAAAAAGAAGCAGAAGAAGAAGAAGAAGAAGAAGAAGAAGAGGTGATATAATATCAGAATTACAGCGAACGTCGATTTATGCATGAGAGGGTAGTGTTGGCGTGGTCAGCAGAAGCTTGCTTCAGCACCATTGCTTTTGATGATGGATACATAGATACTTCGTGAAACAGTGCAAGGGTAGCTAGAAATCTTTTGACGCATTGCGTGCACTAAAGTCGCATCCTTTGTCAGCTTCATCAATGCACAACCACACCC
>CP135582.1:234996-355891 GCA_032401905.1 Swietenia macrophylla
ATGGGAACTGACCATGCCCTTCTACGTACACACGAATGAGATCAGCAACTGATTTCCCAAATATTCGTGGCCCTTACTTACAAGTTCAATAAATTCATTTCATACCAAAAATATTAATTTGACCATCTCGTATCAACATGTGATAGAATCTTAGACCAGATAATTCTATCTGTTGTATCAACACGTGATGGAACCATTCAATTCACCCAAGACTTGCACCACTCTTCTCCCCCCAATTCGGCCAATTTTGACTCGCCTACTGATCATACATCACATTAAACGTAATATTATGCTTGTGCATTACTGTGGCCAAGTTGGAGGAAGAAGAGTGGTGCAAGTCTTGGGTGAATTGAATGGTTCCATCACGTGTTGATACAACAGATAGAATTATCTGGTCTAAGATTCTATCACATGTTGATACGAGATGGTCAAATTAATATTTTTGGTATGAAATGAATTTATTGAACTTGTAAGTAAGGGCCACGAATATTTGGGAAATCAGTTGCTGATCTCATTCGTGTGTACGTAGAAGGGCATGGTCAGTTCCCATCCGGGACAGTTCTCAAAACCATAATAAAATTATAGCGAAACAGTTATATGAGTCAAGACACCGTGTGATAGTTATCAAGATACTTCAAGGATTTTTAACTATAATTATTAATAAAATTTAAATAATTATTATATATAAAAAATTTATTTTTTTATAATTTAAGTGGCGTTGTCAACTATATAAGTATAATAATAAAATATAATATAAACGAGAGATTTTGTCTTCCACAATATTTAGCAAGCAGTGCCTACTATATTATCATATTAACAAAAATAAGAGGTTTAGCCTTCCAGTATATTTAAGAGACAGTACTTACCATTTAATGACAATAATAACAGAAGATGAAAAATAAATAACACAGAATTTATATAGAAAACCACCAAATTAATTGGAATAAAAATCACGGGTAAGGTAGATGGATTCACTATGAAAAGTAGATTTACAACTTCTTACTGAATACTATTCTCTCAAATATTTAGGAGAATACATTCAACCAGAGTTTTGATAATATTTTGAGAAAAATTGAGAAATTATGGGAAAGAGAAGAATTAAACTGGAATGGAATAGAATTACATGGGATGATAAAAATTGAAGTGAGGAAGTCGCCTATTTATAGTAGAAATGGCCGCCTACTTTGTCCAATCATATTCTTCAATTTTCGCCACCTCAATTTGCCTTACGAAATCAAATTAAATTTAATTTCAGTTGCAGCCCATAATCAAAAGTAAAATCGATTACGAATGAATAAGTCAATTTGACTTCTTCTTCCTTCTGCTATGCTCATTCATTACATACTCCTACTTGGAGATTTTGATTGAGAATTAATCATATCTCCACACCATTATTTCTACTTTGATATTTCAGGCTGTTTATGTTTTTGCTAGGCCATAAAAGGATCGACACCATTCAAACTTGTCAATATTAATTGGCTTAGTTAAGATATCTGTCAAGTTATCTCTAGTGTGTATCTTCTGCAATTGTACACTTCTATCCTCCGCTACTTCTCTTACACAATGAAATAGGACACCTATGTACTTTGTTCTAAAATGAAAGATTGGATTCCTTACAATGTGCAAGGCACTCTAACTGTCACAAAACAGAACCATTTTTTCTTGTTTGTATCTGAGTTCCTCCATAAACTTTCTAATCTAGATTGTTTCTTTGCATGCTTGTGAAACTGCCATGTACTCTGCTTCTATTGTAGATAATGCTACTATAGTTTACAGTTTTGAAACCCAACTCACAGCTCCTCTTACAAGTGTAAACACATAGCCTGTAGTGAATCTTCTTTTATCGAGATCACTAGCATAATTCAAGTCTACATAGTCTCTGACAATAAAATCTAATCTTTTATAATATAATGCAGCATCTAAGGTTCCTTTGATGTATCTCAAGATCCTTTTCACAGCATTCCAATACTCTTTGCCAGGATTTGCCACACATCGACTAACTGCTCCCACTACTTGTACAATGTCCAGTCTTGTACATATTATGACAAATATTAAATTTTTCACTACTGATGCATACGGTACTTGAGATATTTCCATACTCTTTATTTCATTGCTATGACACATAACTGAGAATAATTTGTAATTCACAGAAAGAGGGGTAGAGATTAGCTTACAATCTTGCACATTGAAGTGTCTTAAGATTTTATTTAAATAATTTTTCTGTGAAAGCCAAATTTTTCTGTCTTTTCTATCTCAGTGAATCTGCATCCCTAAAATCTTGTTTACTAGTCCCAAATCTTTCATATCAAGTTCCTTAGCTAATTGCGCCTTCAATTCTTGAACTTAATCTTTGTTAGGGCCTACACTACTAACATATCATACACATACAACAATAGAATAATGAAATTTTCACCAAATTTCTTGAAATACATACAATGGTCTGAGTGTAATTTGTTGTATCTAAGGTTAACGATAAAGAAATCAAATCTCTTATACCAACACCTTAGCGCCTATTTAAAACCGTACAGAGATTTGATCAACTTGCAAATTAAGTTCTCTTTTTCATTTTTTGAAAAACCTTCTGGTTGGAGCATGTAAATTTTTTCATTGAGTTCTCCATGGAAAAATGCAATTTTTACATCTAATTGGTCTAAATGTAAGTCAAATATAACACACATAACTAAGACTACTCTGACTGTAGTGAATCGTACAACAGGAGAAAAAATCTCATTAAAGTCGATACCTTCTTTCTAGGCATACCCTTTAACCATCAGTCTTGCACAATATTGCTCTACTTGATCATTACTATTCCGCTTGATTTTATAAACCCATTTATTTCCAATAACCTTTCTTCCATGTGGTAGTGGCACAAGATCCCAAGTTTTGTTCTTATGAAGAGTCTTAATTTCCTCTTACATTGCTGTTATCCACAAAGATGCGTTCGAATTACTTGTTGCTTCTTAGAAAGTTGATAGCTCTCCATCCTTTATTAGAAGACGGTATGCAACATTGCCCTCCAAAATGTATTTTGATTGCCAAGTTGGTGTTCTTTTTTCACGAGTTGATCGTTGTACTTCTGAAACTGTAAGCTCAACAGATTCTTCTTCGTGCTCTGGTATTGAATCAGAAAAATTTTCATGTTTTGATTTTTCTTCCACTTGAATTGTAGTAGTCTCTAGTTCTTTTTTCTTTTAGTGCTATCATCACTTTTCTTTTGCAGTTTATCTTTTGTAAATTTAACATCCCTACTGATAGTTAGCTTGTGGACAGTAGGATCCCACAAGTAATACCCCTTTACTTTATCAGTATATCTCAAAAATATGCATCTCCTGAATTTTGGATCCAGTTTTATTATTTTTTGGGAATTATATATCACATACACAGAACTTCCAAATGTATAGAGGTTAGAATAGTCAGCTGGCTTGCCAGTCCACATCTCCATCGGTATCTTTAACTCAATTACTATTAATGGTGACTAATTTATCAAATAACAAGCGGTATTGATTGCTTCTGCCCAAAATAATTTTAATAATTTTGCAGTTCTCAACATTGCTCTTGTTCTTTCTAACAAGGTTCTGTTCATCCATTCTGCTACTCGATTATGTTGAGTAGTATATGTTGTAGTAAACTGCTTTTTAATACCTTTTTGCTGACAAAATGCATCAAATGCATCATTAGTGAATTTTCCTCCATTCTCAGTTCTTAGACACTTCATCCTTTTTTCAGATTCTAGTTCCAGCCATGTTTTGAAGATTTTAAAAATTTCAAACACATCTGTCTTTCTTTTGATTAGATATACCCAACATCTCTTGGAGTAGTAAACAATAAAGGACACAAAGTATTTTGCTCCTCCTAAGGACATAACTGGTGCTTGCCAAATGTCTGAATAAATTAGCTCAAGAATACTTTTGCTTCTAAAATTAGATGTGTTGAACTTTAATCTGTGTTGCTTACTAATAATACACTACTCGCAAAATGGTAAAGATACCATTTTGAAACCTGAAAGTAGTTTCTGTTCTAAAAGAATCTTCAAAAATCGTTTTGATATATGTCCCGAGTTTTTGATAGCACATCATCATTGATTCTTCTCCAAAAGTTATTGATGCAACTAATGCTCCTGCTTCCTGCATTGTTTTTCCTTGTAACATATATAAATTCGCAGCTATTTTCTTTGCTTTCATGACCACAAGTGCGCCCTTTACTATCTTTATGATTCTATTTTGAATTTAAATTTTATATTTAATCCCATCCAGTTGTCCTAAAGACAACAAATTCTTCCTAAGGCCTTTCACATGTTGTACTTCCTGGATAATATGAGTCACACCATCGTGCAAATTTAACTTGATGGTCCCAATACCGGCAATCTCCAAGGCATGATCATTTCCCATGAACACAGTTCCTCCAGAAATAGGCTTGTATTGATAGAATTATTCTCTTCGAGAGGTCATATATCATGTTGTTGTTGAATTCATGAGCCAAACATCAGCAAACTTCTTTTTTCCTTTAGTAATTGTTATTGCCTCGCTGTACAGAATTTCTCCATTTCTACTAGTACTTGCCACATTTCCTTGAGAGTTTGAATTTGCTTGTACATTCTTTTATTTTTCCAACATTCATTTTTCACGTGCCCAACTTTACCACAACTGTAATATTTAATTTTCTTTTTATTTCTGAATTTTGATCAACCATAATTTTGACTCCCACTAGAGTTATGTTCTGTTGATCTTTCTCTTGTCACTAGTAAAGCCTCCGTTTGTTGCGAGCTTGCCACCTGTCTTCTTTATTTTTACGTTTGTTTTCTTTTTCTAATACAGCAATTGCTATATCGTCGAAAACTAGGCTGTCAAAGCCGGTACTTTGAGTTGTCAAATTGACAATGAGTTGATTATACGAATCTGGTAGACTTTGAAGTAAAAGCTCCGAATGTTCATTTTCCTCTATTTCATAACCTAATGTTGTGAGTTGAGAAAATAGAGTTTTTAAGGTGTTGATATATTCTGTCACAATTATTGATTCTGACATTCGAAGAGTGTATAGCTTTCTTTTAAGAAAAATTTTATTGTGAAGTGATTTTACTTCATATAATTTTGTAAGAGCATCCCAAATCTTCCTTGCCGTATTCTTTTCTTCAATGCTTGATAATATTTCATCAACTAATTTCAAGTGTAGATCAGCCATTGCATCTTCATTCATTTCATTCCATTTTCCATATGTGATATTTGCTGGTCTATCTTCAATAGCTATCAGACACTTATTTTTTCTCAGAACTGCCTCATCTTCATCTTCCATGATGAAAAATTACTCTCGTTGAACTTTTAAATTTCAAACTTTACCGCCATTGTCCTAATCTACTCAAACTAGCTTCTGACCCATAATCGAAAGTAAAATCGATTACCGACAAAGAAACCAATTTGACTTCTTCTTTCTTCTGCTAAACTCATTTATTACATTACTTTGATATAAAACTTTAAATTAGAAGTAGCTTAGTTAAATAATCTATTTATATATAAATTTATTGTTGTAAATCTCAATACAAAAGGCATCATTTTGTGAGCATACGTTTCCGGAAATCATGGGCGTAGTAGACATGACTCTTTCTAGGTGCTCACAGAAATGATAGTAAAAGTAGTAGTCTGTTGTTATCTGTGTGTGTGTGTGTGTGTGTGTGTGTTGTCTTGTAGCAGCGGCGGTGGTTAAAAGATAAGAGTAGACTGGTTGGAAGGGCATGGGACAGCTAGCACCTGGGGCAGTTCTCAACAAGAAGAAAATGATACCAGAAGACCCTCGATCGTGAGTTTTGCTTGTGAGTTTTGCTTCTGCTGCCTCAAAAATCTGACCTCACAAGTATTTGTCTAATCCCAAGTCTCATTCAGCTGGGGGCATTGCATGTGCAACATTTAAAACGCTGCTGCTCGCACCATATGCAAAAGCAGGCCCAATATCTGTGCGAATACTATGTCTGGATGCGGATAGCAGGTGTAGCTGCTTTATGCATGGAATAGACTGACTGGACTCGTGAACTTTTGTTTTCATGTTCATTATTTCAATCAAAAAGAGTAAATTATTTCAAAATTGGGAGCTATGATGATTGCACCAATAAAACAAATCGGTGAGAGCCGTTGACATGAGAACAAAACGAGTATGCTTTTGTGAATTGCATTTGAGATTATGTATATTATTACTTTACACTTGTGTTAATGGCAGATGATGGTACCAGACCAATATTTTTTATTTCCCATGCCACCTACCGACGAAATTTGTGGTGAAAATCTTGGCCACCTTTAAATTCAAAGTAAAAATTTTAACCACATACATAATCTAATATTTAAATAATTTAATAATTTTGTCTCATCTCCTTCATTGTGATGTCCACGGTTTTGCATGAAAGCTGCCTCTGATTTGTCTTATCAGCTAACCCCCATCAACCCAAAGTAGTTAATTAATTTATTAATTATTATTATTATTATATGATATAAATAAAGAAATAAAATCAAAAAATATGATAGAGAAGTTGCTTGTAGAATTTTGTAGTAGAAAGAAAATAAAGGAGAAAGTAGCACATGGGGTGGTGGGTGATTTACGAGGCATTACCCGTTAACTTATCGTCTAAGTTGAGTATAAAGATTTGGGAGCACTGCTGGATTATGACTTTTGTCTCTAGCTTAAATTAGATTTCGCGAAAGAGTTAAAAAAAAAATTACCAAACAAAAATCTAAAATATATTGTACCTTACGTTTTTAATTTTTACTACATATATATATATTTTTTTTGCATAAAACTTTTACAATAATGAAAAAATTATGAATTTATATCTAAATAAATAAGATGTTTAAATAATTTTACTTTTTATGATTTATATGCTGTCGTGAATTTTTTACTTATCTCTCTTTTTTTTTTTTTTTAATTTGTTGTTCTTATAGTATAATTATATATAATATAAAAAATATTTTAAAAAATTTTTATCAATACTTTTTGTCTATTATCTCGAATGTGATTTCGACAAAAACGATTTAATACAAATCAAAACTGACTAAGAAATGAAAAACAATTTAATGCCCCAACATTCACCAAATGTTATTATAAAAATATATTCAAATAATGCATACAAATACGCGTATAAACATGCCCAATTGACTAGAATAAGGCCGGTGAGTGAGTTCCAACAATTTTGGGGACTACCAATTTATTTATTAATCCAGTTACTGAGTGAAAAGGTAGAATAGATGATGTTGTAATCACCCTTAACCATTCACAAAATTAAAAAAAATTATCCCACAATTATTTATACCTGATGATGACAAGATGTATTAAAAATTACTTTAAAAAAAAAAAAATTACAGTTGCACGTATCAAATTAGTTGTGGTGAGTGGGAAAAGTGCACAGTGAAATGGTGCAACTGTAAAAATGGCGTCGATTATGACGCACAGGAAACAGAAGAGCAAGCAAACATTGTCTTCTTCTTCTTCTTCTTCTTCTTCTTCTTCTTCCGCGTACGCAACCTACACAAATTAAAAAAATTAATTAATTAATTACTTAATAACCAAATCTTTCACAGCGCAGCATCTGTATCTTCAATCCCTTGTGTTCTGTCTCAACGTATATACGCACGCATATTTGCCAATCTCAAACATTTCTGAAGCTCTGTACATTTTTCATTTTAGCCTTACCCCAATCCAATTCCCAATTGGGATAATACTGAAACTGAAACTGAAGCAAGAAGAGTTTCGGATACAACAAAAAGCACAAATCTTTTCTGTGTTCTTCGGTTTATCTGATTTGGGTTCGTGTGAGATTGAATGGTGATTAACAAGGTAGGAAAAGGAGAACAAGATCAGACAAAGAAGGAGGGAATGCAACTTGGCAAGTATGAGCTTGGAAGAACTTTAGGTGAAGGAAATTTTGGCAAAGTTAAGTTTGCTAGGAACTTGGATTCTGGTGAACCTTTTGCTGTCAAAATTCTTGAGAAGAACAGAATCATCGACCTCAAGATCACTGATCAGGTTCTTAAACTTTCTTCCTTTTTCTATTTTCTGGGGTTCTGGCTTTATTTTCATATGGGGTTTTGATCTTAGTCAATTTTCTTGCTGTTTTTGCATCTGATTTTGTTCAAATCTGGATATTTTTTCACTCCGGAAATGTGTTCTGCTTTGGGTACAATTTTTTTTTTCTTCCATTTATGTGAAAATGGGAAAGCAAATGACTTTGCTTTATTTCAAGTTACTTGGTTTTTCGTTTTTATCTTTCTGAATCTCTTTCCAAAGTTTCATCATGATTTCTGAAAATACTTTCTCTGTTGTCAAAATTGCAGATAAAGAGAGAAATTGCCACCTTGAAACTCCTAAAACATCCTAATGTTGTCAGATTACATGAGGTTTGCCCCTAATCATCGTCGACAATTCCTGAAATCTAGATTGACAGATGATATTGCTTTTGTTTTTTGTTTATTGATAAAATCCTGTGCCTAGTTTTTGTTTTTAAAATTAATCTGGCAAAGTTGTTTAGGATTCCTTCCCTCAATCATCGCCAAAACAAATACCAGAATCCAAGCAAGGTGTTTTATTATTCAAACACAAGCCTTGTTGTCATTGCCTTTTTTGATTCCTAATTCCAATATGCAAGGTTTCCGGGTACAAACTGTCATCAACGTGGCATCACCTGAAACCATTCACGGATGGGGTCATCCTGATATGATCCTGACCGTATGATCATCAGAGTTTTTCATAAAAGTGTGCCAATGGAAAACATCCAAGTCGAAGCTGTAAATCATCCGTAGACAAACAATTTATGTCTTAATCAATTCCACCCCACAATTTTATTTTATTTTATTTTTTAGATGTAATTTTCTTTGATAAAATAATCAAACGTGTTATGCGGATATGTCTGAACTTGTAGTCCCAACGGTGTTTACTTGCTTTGTCTTTTGTAATTGGTAATGGATTGACTATGAAATTATTGGTGGGTTTGAATTTTATCATATGAGTTGTCAATTTGCTTTACTTGTTTGACCAAACTGGAAGCAGTAATTAGAAATTATTAACGACAAAGAATTAGTTGCAGACAATGGAAAAATGAAAATAATTTTATACCCCATGAAAAAAATTTGCAGGTCTTGGCTAGCAGGAGCAAGATTTACATGATCCTGGAATATGTAACTGGCGGAGAATTGTTTGACAGAATTGTAAGGATCCTCTATTTTTTGCCATATGATTCTTTGAGGACACTTCTTGTTATTCATCTCTGCTTTTATATGCAGGCGTCGAAGGGGAGACTTCCGGAGGCAGAAGGAAGGAAGCTCTTCCAGCAGTTGATTGACGGCGTGAGTTACTGTCACAACAAAGGTGTTTTTCACCGAGATCTCAAGGTTATATTTCTAAGTATTAATTTCTCAATCTAATGATGTTCTTGCTTGTAATTCCAATACGAAGCAGTAATAATTTCATGCTGTAGTTGGAAAACGTTCTTGTTGATTCCAAAGGAAATATAAAGATAACTGATTTCGGTCTCAGTGCTCTCCCCCAGCATTTTAGGGTAAATTCCTGAGCTAAAATGAAAGTTTCTAACTAGGGTTATTTTCATTTTGTTGAATGTTGATCACTCTGTTCAAATTTATATCAGGATGATGGATTACTGCATACTACCTGTGGAAGTCCAAACTATGTTGCACCTGAAGTTCTGGCCAATAGAGGTTATGATGGTGCCACCTCGGATGTATGGTCCTGCGGTGTTATCTTATACGTAATTCTTGCTGGATACCTCCCTTTTGATGACAGAAATCTTGCTGTTCTTTATCAGAAGGTAATGATAAGTTGTTTATGACCATTTTTCCTCTTGCATGGCCTGAAATTGAAGGCAGTTCTGTAAGTTGAATCTCATTTACTTTGCTTCTAAGGAATTTCAGATCTTCAGGGGAGATGCTAAGTTACCAAAATGGTTATCACCTGGAGCACAAAACATGTTAAGGAGGATTCTTGATCCAAATCCAGTTAAACGGATAACAATAACAGGTATCAAAGCTGATGAATGGTTCAAGCAAGATTATACTCCGGCAAATCCAGACGATGACGAAGAAGATATATTTGTTAGCGATGAAGCATTCACAATGCAGGATGAGGTATTTTCAGAAACTTTTATTCTCATTTGACCTTATAGGGTATATAGTTCACATCATGCCCACCATGACTTAAAAAGGATTATTCTATTGCAGCAGTCTTCAGATGGGGAGAAGAGTACTGGCTCGCCCAGCCTCATCAATGCTTTCCAGTTAATCGGAATGTCTTCATGCCTAGACCTCTCTGGTTTTTTCGAGAAAGAGGTGAGAAGAAAGCAAACCAGAAGCAGCTGTGTAAAACTAAACAACATTTTTTTTTTCCTATTTTTCTACAGTACCTACTAACCTGTAAAATGATCCGTGTTTTGTGTTTGAACTAATTTAGGATGTCTCGGAGAGGAAAATCAGATTTACATCCAATCGTTCAGCAAAATATTTGCTTGAGAGGATTGAGGATGTTGTGACAGAGATGGGATTTCAAGTCCAGAAGAATAATGGAAAGGTCAGTAGTACTTTTCTTTAATATTCATCTGGTACCATAGTTTAGCTTTTAACCAGTAATATGATTCCCATAATATCTTACATAAACTATGTCACATAATAACATTCTTAACTTCAAAATTCTTATGTTTATGCATGTAGTTGAAAGCAACACAGGTACACAAGGTGCAGAAAAGCACCAGTAGTCTCTCAGTTGCGGCGGAGGTAATTCTTTTCTAAATTTCTGCAAAAAGCATGCAGTTTTTGCAACTTGTAAGAATACACTCAATAGATTTCTTTTACCTGAATAAGCGATCATTAAACTACTTCTTGCCACATCGTCTCAGGTATTTGAGATTAGCTCATCCTTGTACGTAGTTGAATTGAGAAAATCCTATGGAGACTCATCAATATACAGACAGGTATCTTACCTCTTCTTGTTCTTCTCTCCCTCCATCACTTCTTTCCTCTGTACCCCATATTTTACTGACATTTACATGGATTTCGGATTATGCAGTTGTGTAACAAGCTATCAAGTGATTTAGGACTGCCTCCAAGCCAAGAGTTGCTGGCCACAGAAGTGTGAGCTCTCAAGGTAGATTTCTAGTTCAAACAACATCTAGGAATCTCAGCTTGGGCGAAAGTTTAGTCAATTTTACATGATAAGATTTATGCAACTTTCCAATTTTTTGGGGTGTCCATCTCAAATTACATGTTTTCATAAGTTTAAAATTCATATGGATACAGATATTCAGGATGTAAATTGACAGCAGTATCAATTACGTTGCATGCAGTTCACCTTCTGGAATTTTATCTTAATTGTCAGCAGCAGACAAAAGCATTGCAGTTAGCTGTTTTATTTTCATGAACTTAAAAGCTTTCCGTTATAAAAAGCTAAATCATGGATATCTCCTGCTAACTCCTAACCGTGGATGTGAATAGGTAATTTGATTAATCAAAGGCACAAAGTATAATAATTTTAGCATCATACTATAAGTTTTACTCTGTACACATTTTCACAGCGGCAATTTTCCTGATACTATATTTAAATAGTGGGAACTACGCTACAACAGATATACAAATAATAATCTGGCTATTCCTGGAACAACTGGTTTGAATTGATATGAATTGATTTTATATACACGAATAACTAAATATGCGTATCATACGGCAACCTTTTGATCAGATGATGACCTAACTTGCAAGCCTGTTGCCAAGTTCATCGCTATATACCTGAATCAAGCCACTATTGTCTGTCATTTGAAGCTTCTCATTCAAAATAGTCTTGTATTCATAATCTCTGTCCTCCAGATTTCGCATAAATTCAACCTGCAAAAAAATACACAGAATTTACACTCAGTACTTCTATTTGACCAACTCACCCATCTTTGCACCCAAGTTTCAACAAAGATTCTGATCCAGTCCGCAAAAGTTACATTCTCAGATGCTATCACAATTTAAGGAAATTAGGGATAGGGAAGTATAAAAATTTTCAGATAGCGAAACATAAAACATTCAATAAAATTTCCATCCAGCAACTATCAGTTTTACCCGTTTTTGAAACATATCAAATTCATCGGAGCTCAGAGAACCATCACTATTGGAATCAAGGAGCTGCATCATTTCCCGTGCATCTTCTCCTGGGGCTCCAAGCTCTTCCATCACTTCCATGAGTTCCTCGGTGCTGATTCTACCGTCACCATTCTTATCAAGAAGGCGGAATACTCGATCTCTCTGGTCAATCTCAATGCCTTTATAATTCGAGGATGGAAGATCTTTAAGACGCAGGGCTGCAACTTCTGCTGCAGCCAGCATTATGGCCTTGAGCCTCTTTGCCTGACCACCAACTAAAAACTCGTCAGGAAGCAGTATTTCTGCGTACAGTTATGCACATCTAACTTGTATGCATAGCTATCCTTATATAATGCAATTCCATTAGAAACTTGAGTAATGGAAATTGATGAGAAGTTATGTAAACAATCAGGCATTGGTTATGCTTAACACTTGTTTATAAATTTTTTTTCAAAGACGATATGAGATTACAGATTACTGACTGACCTCTTTGGGATCAGTAAGACCAGCCTTATATAATGCATGGGACGCCGTTCCATTAACTGCCAACATGTCCATTTCCTCAGTGCGTATTTGTATTTCCATAAGTGGTCTAGTCTTACCATTATCACTCACATCAACTGCCATATGTAAACTCCTATAACCATTTGCTTTGGGCCTAGCAATATAATCCTTTGTTCTGTGTGGCAATTCTTTCCACAAAGATTGGATAATTTCACGAGTCCTGTAGCATGCTCTCTCCCCTACTTCTGACATATTAACCACGTTCAACCTAGGCTTCAATATGACTCGCAAACCCAGAACATCGTTCACTTCCTCTGGCTTCCTCCCATCTTTTAAGAGTTTCTTCATTGTGCTATAACGGCTTTTATAACGACCTTGGACAGAGACATCCTCCACCAAGTCATCTAAGGCCGGATCATTTTTCAAGCATTGAGATAGCTGTTCCTTGTATATATCTATCAAAGGCTTACTTCCATTCTCGTGACTTCTTAACCATGTATCCACAAAAAGATAAGAATAAGGAAACAAATACTGAAAAGAAAGATCCTCCAATTCAAAGGATAAGTAATTTGTCCCCACGGCATGAGCCAATGGTGCATGTATTTTCATAACCTCAAGTGAAACCATCAGTTGTTGATACCTAGGCAGGTAATCTAAATGTCTCATCATATCAACCCTAATAGCCAAATCAAGAATCAAAGCCCTAATATCATAATATGTCAAGCAAAACTTTCTTAAAGCAGCAGAAGTTTCATCATCCAAAACTTGTAATTTTAATTTCACATTATTCTTAACACGCAAGCTTTCATGCAACAAATGAGCAGTACCAATTCCAATCTTATCCCTAACTTGCGGTATAGAAATCGCACCGACGTCAACAACTTGTCTCAGTATCCCAGCTGAAATCACTTCAGCATCCATCTGAAAGACATCGTTTTACTAGCATTACGAATAAAGTTTCAAACTTTCAACAAAATCTCAAACCCCAATGAAATTCTGAACAAAAGGATACCTGCAGATCGGCGAGAAGAAGAGCAACAGACAAGGCTTTCGAGAGCGGAGAGCGGGAATCGGCAGAAAGGGGCAAGCTTTGGAGAATAGGAATGGAGAGCTTAAGAGCTTTGAAGAGTAAACGCGACGAACTGCTTGACAACACGTTCATTCTCTCCGTTAATTCATTGAAAGCTCCCACCAGCTGCACCACCATCTTCTCTCCTGCCGTCGACGGAGACGATGACAATGACAATCCTACGGCCCTTGTTCCATGAAATTTTACTACAGTCGCCGGAATCCGAAGACTCCGTTTGTTGACCGCCGGCACATTTAGCTTCGGAATTTTCAATTTTGGGATTTGTAGGAGGACCTCCATCACTGAGAAATTGAGCTTCGAAACCGTTTTGTCAGTTTGTGTTGCCAGACGCTGGATTTTGGACCTCTCGTTCTCGCATGTGCAGAGAAATTTGCAGCAATGGCCCGTTTACAACTAGACTCGGGCGAATACTGCCTCAAGAAAATTCATTCGAAATCTAACACAGAAAGCTATACTAAATAACCACATTACCCTTCAAGACAAAAAATGTTATTTTTCTAATTATAATAACAAAATTGAAAAGGAGAAAAAAAAAAAAAAAAGCGTCTATGACTATGAACTTATTGGATTACACGTGGCAACAAAAGAAGTCGATGTAGTAAATCAACACACCAGCATTTCCCACAGAGAATTCCTTACCCTCTCGACTCCAAAACTCAAAACCCGCGAACTGCTTAGATGCTTAGCCTCAGTTCAGCGCTCTAGGGAAGAAAACTTTACTCCTCGCATTCCATTTATTATATGTCCGTTATCAAGAGGTGTCATTTATCCTCTCCAGAAGCTCCTCATATGCACGCCCAAAGCCCCGTTTGTCCCGTACATCTTCATCAGCAGACTCAGCACAGATTCCTTCGTTGTCGGGTCGGAGATCGAAGAGACAGAATTGAGAATTGTTGGAGCTAAACCGGGTGTTATGACCCGGAACTCGGTGCGAACCCGGATTATAGCTGTCAAGAACGGAATGACCGCTGTTTGGGATAAATGGGGTGCTAGGATTCCTACTACTGTTCTTTGGGTCGATGATATTATCGTCTCTCAATTAAAAACCATTGAGAAAGAAGGAATATTTGCCTTACAGGTAACGCTGAAGATCGTCCCTTTTTATATTTTTTGAAGCTTTCTTCAGTCTGGGATGTATTGGGAGAATGTGGGAAAAACCAGATTTTTATGATTTGAAGTTTAAAATTTTTGTTCTTAACGACTGACTATGAGAAATTTTCAGTCGTGTGCTGCTGATGTCATTCCTTATTTTTTGTGGTTCCTATTTGTGGGCATTTTGTACTTTTGTAGCTTTTTCAGTCTCGCGGCGGTTCTGTATTGAGAAAATGTAGGAAAAATTGATTCATATTTGAAGTTCGAATTTTTGCTCTTTATGACTGAGTATGGAAAAATTTATGTTCAGTGCTGCTAATTTAGTTCATTTTTCAAAAATAACAAAGTAAAAGGTTGGTGATTTTATGATCGTGTATTTAATTGTGGAGTGGTGTTCTGTTGTGGTGTTAGTTAGACTGGATGCGGGCAGAAGAAGGAAAAACATTTGACGAAACCTGAAGTGGGTCATTTTAGAGCTGAAGGTGTTCCACTTAAGAGGAAACTGCGGGAGTTTCCTGTGACAGAAGATGCACTTCTCCCCATTGGCACATCAATTGGAGTTCGCCATTTCGTTCTGACCAATATGTTGATATCACAGGAATCTCAAGAGGGAAAGGTTTTCAGGTGAATTAATTGTTTTTATAATCCTTTTCTTCTTGTTTAGAATTGTTGCCTATTGGCCTTTGTCTTATTCTCATGCTTAAATGGCGCTAGATGATTGCTTTATTAACTCATTTGATGCTTCGTATAATTGATGTGATTAGCTTGAATTATACGAGATTACCTGCAGGATTAATCCCCCTCACATTTTGTACTTTTTATCGCTATGGTTCAAATGACAAGCATTTAAAAATTTGTGCTGCTTTGACAACTCCATACATGGTTGCAAGAATTTATCTGCTTTGTATTAGACCATTGGGTTGGTATAAAAGGAGTAACTGTTAAGGATAAAATACTAGAACTAGTATCTCAAGTGGTGAAGCTGTGAGATAGCATTGCGCTACTCTTAGGTTCTAATTTCACTGGTTCAACAACCCAACCTGGTTCAAATGTTTGAGTCTCTTAATATCTCATTATTGTCAACTCTTGAGTCGGATTGAACAAAAATTATAAAGCAGGAGTCACAGAAACTATGAAACGAGAATATGGTCTATTTAAAAATTTATAGGAAGCATTTAAATCATCATCCCGTGTTTTATCTTATGTATTTCATATGATGTATTGAGAACATTGGTCGGAGGAAAAATCAGTGAGGTTCATGCTTTTGTTACTAAATGTTAAATCAAAAACCAATGAGTACTCTTCATTCTGATTTCAAGCTATTAAATATCTTATTACTGTTATCACTGTCCAGAGTGGAATGAAAAGATGGGGATTTAAAGGAATGCCGGCATCTCATGGTGCATCATTATCACATCAAAGTATTGGTTCTACCGGGCAGAGGGATGCTCCTGGCAAGGTTTGTATGGCTTCTTTATAATACATTCTGGTTCTGGAAATTTTATTTCTGTATTATTTCTTTGGTTTTAAGATAATTTCTCTTTTTGCAAAGAAAATTTGCTAATTTGGAATTTTTCATGCTGCTAACCAAATGAGATGCTCAACTTGTTTGTTTTCATTTTCCTGTGATGCAAACGATAATGTCAAATGCTTGGTAGATGGCTAGCTCATTTTAACCAACTCTATCTTTATGTGCAAATTAATTTGTTTCTAACTATTTTTATTATACCTTGTGGCTATATTTGTTTCCCCCATTAAAGAGGACTAAAACTCTCCCATGACATTAAGTGCACCCTTGACTTGTAATTTTGACATGATATGGTCTGTCAATAGGTATTTAAGGGCAAAAAGATGCCTGGACTAATGGGGTGGAAAGCAGAGAACTGTAAAAAATGTATGGGTATACAAAATAGATCCTGTGAGGAATTTGATGTGGGTTAAAGGGCAGGTATGATTGTCTCACTAAATATAATTTTCCAAGACAAACACTTAAAAGTGAGAATCTGAATGGAAGGGAACATCCAAATCTCCTTTTTGTCAAGTTTTTGTGTTCGAAGTTGCATATTCTTGAAAGTTTGTATTGTTTACAGCTCCCTGGTGCTGTAGGAAACTTGTACTTATAAAAGATGCTGTTTATGATAAACTTAATTATAAGTCACTGCTTCCATTCCCCGCTTACCATGCCGCAGAAGATGAGGACACAACAGAAATTGGACCTCTGGTTGCCGATCTTGGGGAAGATGATCCGTTATATGATGGCAGATTGATTATGGAAAACGGGCAAAATTTAGTCCTCTCACCTCACCTGACTTGTGTTATACATTTGTTCTTCGAGTTTAACTTTTACTGTTCATGTTCAAGCACATCTTGAAATACTCCGTAAAAGTCCGTAGTTGGTAGTACAATTGTTCAATAGCGTCACTTTTACTTGTTCCAAGAAAAGAATACTTGCCTCATGTTGCATCCGGTTATGAGATGAAAATAATATGAACAGATGAATGATGCGTCTCTCAAGTAATATACCATACTTATGAAAACGAAGCAGTTTAAATATTTTGCTAATGGCATGTTAAAAGTGTCACAAAATGTTGTAATGGTATTGAAAAATAGTTAAATTTTACCAAATTAACTAATAAATTACCAAATAACAACAAACAAATTCCGTACATTCAACTCCATGAATGATCATCTCTTTTGTGTACAATAAAAAGAAACAAAGCAGGGGCCTTTCGGCTCCAGCCCTATTACAGGCCTTGGCCTTTACCAACTACAGGTTCAGGCACCACTTCGTAGTTGATTCTGCCTATCCATAAAAACTTCCACCATTTTTAATTTGATTCTCCAAGCCCCAAACCCTCTTTGCAGAATCTCCTCTTGCTTGAACTTCCAAAACTTAATTTTATTTTTTTTTTAGGGTTACCGTTAGAAATGAAGTAATTTCAAATGCAAATGCTGCAGCAGAGAAATTGAGAAGAAATATGAATGGAGAGCAGCAATCTGAATGTGGGGTTTGCGGTTGCAGCGCCAAGGTGCTCCTCCACAACGTCCGTCACCGTGGCACTTACCGCCGTTTTTGCAGTGATTGTATCTTGAAAGCTCACCAGGGAATTTTCTGTCCGATTTGTCTCCATATTTACGACGGTTCACCGCCTCCGCCTCACGCACGTCTCATGTGCGTCAAATGCCCTTCCATTTGCCACCTCTCTTGTGCTTCTGCTTCCCTCGCCACGACGTCGTCGTCTTCTTTCGTTTGCCCTCCTTGTTCAAGCCCTAATTTTTCTTTCTCTAACTTCAACAAGAAGAAACTCAAAATCAACTGGGACACAACCCACGTGAATAATAACGCTAGTAACGACGTTAATGATGAAAAGAGGATTGACGTGGGTTCGGCGAAGGCGTTGGTGGCGGCAGCGAAGATAGCTGCGATATCGATGAGTAAAGCGGCAGCGGTGGCGAGGGTTGAGGCTGAGAGGAGAGTAAAGGAAGCCGCTTCGGCTAAGAAACGAGCCAGAGAGGCCTTGGAGAAGCTCTTGTATTTGGCTGCCGAAGAGCAAAAAGGGAAATCTACTAAAGCCCGGATTGGAGCTGAAGGGAATAATGGAGGGGACAAAAGCGGTAATGGGTTGTACTCACAACGTGAACAGAACAATCGTGGAATGGGAGACTAGGAAGTGTTTTCGTGCGTTGATATGGTGAGTTGTTGAGGCTAATTTGTTCTATGAGGATGGGGTTGCCTTGGATTGGAACTCTTGTAGAGATGGATGATTTGGAGTTTAGACTAGATTGTTATACATGATTTCAGTTCTTAGGTAGGTTATGTACTGAATCTTCTTGTTCAATTTGGTTGTCTTGGCCCATTTGTACCTTCTCCTTCTGTACTTTGCTCTTTATTCTCTGAATCTACTTGTCGTATAGGCTCTTATCTGATTCTTTGTTTTAATTTCGTCATGTGAGTTTATGTGGATTGGTTCATGCCGCACAGATGGCATGATTATCAGGACAAGCATTTTTATTCTTCAATGTGCCACTAGCTTGAAGATTGGTATGGTTTAATTAGTCTTCATTAGATGCAAATTGTTTCTAGAACTTTATGCACATTTGTTTTGTGTTTGCTTTTGTTTCAAACTTTTGATAATGTCTGTTTGGTCATATTTTCATTGACATCCTCGTTGGTTGAGCACCGGTATCAATTTTGTGCCCTGTGACAGCTTAAAAAGCTCTAATTCCAGGGTAGTTCAATAAGCCTTGGTGTTTTGGATAGCTTGTTGAAAGTTGAGCTTTGATTTGTTGTTTGAATATTGCCATGAACCTTGTGAATGTTATTGTTGTTAATTCTCAAGTTCTGTAAAGAATTTTTTGGGACAATATTAATCTGTATATATCTCTGCAATGTGTTGAAACTCATGATGCTGCATATTTTGTCATGATACATAATTCCAAGAATGTGATTGTGTGCTAGGAATGATCCCCAGTGGTTGAATTTTAGGAGTTTTGTTGAGTTCTGCTATAATGATAGCATTTGTGAAACAAAAAGTCAGGGGAAATGATATCTGGCATGAATTGCAAAGAATCATTTTTTTCCCCCTTCCGTATTATGATGTGACTTTTTTATCATGGAATTTAAAGTTTGATCTTCTTCTTTTGCAGCGTAGAAGTTGTAATTAGCTTTGTGGTTGGTGATAATTACTCCTGCATTTTACTCATGCAATGCCGTTCATCTTTCTTATGTGATGGGTGCTATCAACTCTTTTCAGGCTCTTTTAGCTGGAATTAATACATCTTTTTATCTAACATTTCCCCCACTCATTTCTGGATCAATTTGAGCTCATTGACTGTTGATATGGTTGGCAACAACTGAAGACTGTTACTATTGTGGTCCTAGGTTGTTGTCATTGCCTTCAGCTATAAAACGTTGTGATTGCTTCTGGGAGATTCTTTATGTCGTGAGCTGTTGTAACCTATAGGAGAATGTTAGAAAACCAGGTATTAGGCTGTCACGAGTTACAGAAGAAAGTTCTATCTGGATGCAGAACTGGCAAGCCATATTGAGGTTGATTATGCAATTAACGAAAGAAGGGAGTATAAACATTTGTACACCCTTCTTATTACAATCAATTGCCAGTTTACATACACAGAAAACTAAATGTAAATCTCAACAATCAGGAAACTTGAAACAAAACCAATGAATGGGACAGGGAGGCAAAAAACAACCATCATCTTATCCTTATAATTATGTACAGAACTGAATTCTCTTAGAAGTTGACTATCAATTACTTCTAAATCCTGTATAGAGTTCTTCAGTTTCTCAAACTGAGCAGGTAAGGAGCACCTGTGTCTTTCAGCCATAGATTTCCTTGGATAAATGTACCGGCTGTATATTGAATAGCCTCATTTTTATTTTTTATCAGTTGGACTCCTTTCCATTTAACCCTATTATTTGTTGCAGCTCCAGGTCCCTTGTTTGCATATTCAGCATAATACAGTGTATCCAGTGCAAAGTTTCCTTTCCATTCTAGCCATCCTGCTGGTTGAATAAAATCTCCCAGTGTTGATTCCATTATAATTGTTCTCGAATATAATTTCCACGGCCTGCCCAGGTAAGTTGGAATCTTGAATCTAACAGGATATAATAGCTGTTCTGGGACGATACGGCAGTTATGGATTACCAAACCAGTTGTTTCTCGCTTGTCTGCTCGTCCGTGAGCGGTGACTGTGTTTTTCTGGTTATCCATAGGTTTCCTGGCGATGATTAAAGAGTTCTGGATGACTGCAGCTGCGTCGCCAAAGATGAAATCAATACTCCCAGAGATGACACAGTTTCGATAAAATTGCCGATGTGTTTGAGCATACAATGTGTCTTGGTACCCATCCATTCTGCAGTTGTAAAATGCTGACATGTCTGATTGGACTCGGAGAGCCACAGCCTGGTGCCCTTCAGGCCCAGCCGTGTTCTGAAATCCCATTGCCTTTCCTAGGAATCCGCGTCCGATAGCCGCTACAAAATAGTATTTTTGTACAGTCAATACAAGTCTAAAATGAAACAACGTCAGTTTCAGAGAAGGATGTAAGAACTCACAGAAGGAGGCAGTCCGGTAGGTGGAGACTCCATCGCGATTGTTTTTCTTTCCGGTGACAATCGTCTTTCTTGGTCCATCTCCATACATGAATACATCCACTTGGTCTTTCGTTACAGTTACACACTCATCGTAAATCCCGGCTTTTACATATATAACGTATCTTCCTACCCGGTTTTTCGGATATGCAGCAAGGGCTGCAGCTATAGTTTTATACTGCCCACTTCCATCTTGAGCCACGACTGCATTTGGTGTAACTTGAGCATTGTCTTTGCTTGCTAGTAACTTTCTGTCTGCAGCTGCAAGCCATTGAGGGAATTCACCATGCCCGGTTTCATATGATTCTAATAGACGTCGAGAGCTTGCACTCTTGCTCTGGGGAATTTTGAAGGTATTCAAGATCCCTGAAATGGCAGAAACAATGGCTAACGCATTGCTGGTAAGTTGCGTGGCATTGTCAAGTCCATCCAATATTTGTTGCTTCAAATCAGGTTGCGTGACCCCGTCAAGACACGTCTGCTGATAAGATACCACCGCGCTTAACCAGTTCTGGAGCTCAGCCTCACGATCCTTCAAACTGTGCAGTTCGCTATCGCCCACCATTGAAAACGAAGCTTGAAGCTCTTGTACAGCAAAATCCAACAGCTCGTCACAGTCTTCTTTTGCCATCTTTTGAGCAGGATCACTCATGTCGAATATGCTCCCGGATTTGTTCATTGCTTCTTCAACCACCCGGATGGTGGATTTAATAGCAGCTTGGATGAATTGTTTTGGGCTAGAGCTTTCATTTCTTGAAGCTGGTTCCACGCTGTCAATACAGGCTTGCTTGTGATCAGTTGGTGCACAAATTGCAGCAACTGCTTTTGAATTTGTGGAGATATCATCATCTTCATGTTTGTAGTGATTGTGGCTTACACCAACTATAACACCAACGCATACACCTGCAACAAGCAAAATGGAAGCTCCTACAGCAACAATCCTTTTGCCTTTCATTTTCAGATTTCGACGACCAAGGAAGGAATGTTACAAACAAGAAGAGATTAAAGCTGGAAATCATTGGAAACTTTTTTTTAAAATATAGATTGCGGGGGTCTAAACTTTGGATGTTCAAGTTTAGGTAGTTGGTCTTGTGGCTTAGGACAATAGTTTTCTTAGCAACGGTTGGCTCTTGTGAGAACAGAATAATGGTCGTTAAGAGTTATTTACAAAATCCGAAATGGTTTCCTGCTCATCAATGAGTAGCTGTCTATTTTTGCATGATTGATAAATTTAGGAAAAGCACAAGCATAGTTTCATCCTCTTATTACTTGGGCGCTTTCTATTCTTTTGGACAAAATATGAATATTGCGAAGTCTGAGGACTAGAAAGGAAGAACATTCGCAGCAAGCATTGATATCTTGCTAATCATTTTGTGAAAACCCAACACCATGGATATATTTAAAAATAATTAAGGTACTATAATTTTCGTTTTGCCTATGAGAAGCGTGTGATATAATCAAATGCAGTTAAAGACGACCTAGGGACCAAAATGACATTAAAAAATTGAGCTCACTCTATCTTTCAAGGCCACACCAATCTCGCTAATCTCGCCCAAGACACATGTCCTGCCCTTAAAGAGGAATCATGCTCAACCATGACTGAGCTCAAGCAATACCATTCCCAAATCATCAAATTGGGTCTCTCAGGGAGCAACGACGCCATGGGTCGAGTTATCAAGTTCCGTGCGATGTCTAGAAACTTCAATTTGGGTTATTCCCATGAAGTGACTGATAAGAGTTCCTAACACAGATTCCTTTTATTTATAATGTTACAATGAAGTTTTATTTAAAATGGCAGCTACCCAGACACTGCATTCTTTTGTACACTCAAATATTGTAAGATTTCGTTATTCCAAACGACTTCACTTTCCCTTGTGTTTTGGGCACATGTTGTAATGATTATGCGGTTGAAGATGGGAAACAAGTCCACGCCCATGTTTTCAAGTTCGGGTTTGGCTCAGATGGGTTCTCGTCGAACAGTTTGATGCACATGTATGTAAAGTTCGAATCTTTGGTGGAAGCGAAGTGCGTTTCACAAGTTGATTAAGAGAAATGTTGTTTCTTGTACAACTTTGATAAGTGGATATGCTCAATGGGGATAGCTTCAATACTTTTCAAGTCATCGATGCCTGAGAGTAATTCTGTCCTCTGGAATGCTATGATTGCTGCTTATGTGAAAAACAACCGTTTTCATGAGGCGGCTGCTTTATTTGATAGGATGAGAGTGGAGAAGGTGGTTTTGGATAATTATGTGTCGGCGAGTATGTAATCGGCATGTACAGGATTAGGGGCGTTGGAAAAAGTGGGTACATTGTTACATTGAGAAGAATGGGTTTGAATTGGACTCTAAACTTGCTACAGCCATAGTTGACATGTATTGCAAATGTGGGTGCCTGGAGAATGCTTTTGAAGTTTCTAATGGGTTAGCTTATAGAGGAATCTCTTCATGGAATTGCATGATTGGAGGATAAGCTATGCATGTAAAAGAAAAAGCTGCCATTGAGCTTTTCAAGGAGATGGAGAAGAAGATGGTAGCTCCTAATGATATTACTTTTGTCAATGCCCCTAGTGCATGTGCACATTCAGGTTTAATCGAAAAGAGGCTATATTACTCCCGTTACATGACTGAAGTTCATGGAATAGAACCCAGAACAGAGCATTGCGGATGGATGGTTAATTTGTTTGGAAGAGCTGGAATGTGGGAGGATGCGGAAAAACTTACAGAGGAGATGCCAATGAAACCTAATGAAGGTGTACTCGGTGGTCTTCTCGGAGCTTGCGGAATCCGTATAAACATTGAGTTGGGAGAACAAATAGGGAAGAAAGTAAATGATCTAGAAGCCAGATAACAGTGGAAGTTAATCTGATCCTGTCTGATTTAGATGCCAATGCCGGCCGATGGGAGGATGTTGCTAGTGTTCGGAAATTAATGAATGACCGAAGTGTGAAAAAGTCTCCAGGCCTTTCTGTTACTGAATTGGAAGGAATTATTAATGAATTCACTGCGGGACAAATCACGCATCCAAAAGTTAAAAATATATTCGCAAAAGTGGCCAGATCCTGGAATGCATAAGGTCACCTGCTTATATGCTCGTGACTCATGGAGTATTGTCACTTGATCTTATGAGGAGGAAAGGAGGAGCTTTTGGGTTGTTGAAGACTAAACCCGGGGAAATTCTTCGTATCTCAAAAAACTGACGGGTTTACAGAGACTGTCACCAAGCAAGTAAGCTCATCCCAAAGGATTATAATCAGGAAATAGTTGTAAGAGATGGGAACCGGTTTCACCATTTCAGAAATGGTGAATGTTGGTTCCTGTAAGGATTATTGGTAACTCTTTGAACAGTGATTCCTTGTGATAGAGGAGCCATGCGACTGAAATATGTGATTTTGTGAACAGTCCAAACAAAAACCGAAGCCCATCACAACAACATGCTTGAGTAAAGCAATGTGACGGCAAAAGTGTAGTCCATTAGTGGCCACTCACCTTTGTTGGTCTTGATTTCTGGACTCACTGAGTCAACTCAAAAACTTTTGGCCATTATTATCACTAATAATTAATTAAAATCTTACCATTAACAATTAATCTCAATAGTTAATGTTGATACGAGGAATGAAGTAATTCTTTGTATTTTATTAATAAAAAAAGAAGTTTGATTGTAGGACAATAACCCTAGGAAACGCTGAGTTGAGTTGAACATTTCACCCAGCCACGACTCACCGTTCCTAAAACCAACCTCTGAAATTGCCATCTCAGGTACGACGAGCAATTCTTAAATATTGTTTCAACTTTGTCATAAATTAGAAGCATTTCATAAAGCAAAACTTTAAAGGATTGATTTTTAGTCTATTTTGTTACAAAGATCAAAACTTTGTTGGTTTTCCACATATATTTCTCCCATGAAATGCAGAACAAGTTTTGTCTTCTGTGAAGTGTTCAAAGTTTGTCATATACTCTTACTTGGGTTTCAGAATCAATCAATAATCCTCTGTTTTCTTGGTTAAAGTTGAATCACGTTTATACTATAGAGAAGGAAGAGCATGCATTTGTGACATGTTGAATTTCTTGAGCATGTTATTCAGAAATGTTGAATTTCTTGAACATGCATCGGTGTTGCTCTGGATGGGGGCAGGAAGAAGATAAAATGCAGCTAAAAAGATAGTTAGATATTAATTTAACTTCCTGTGTTAAGTTTCCATAGGGAGTATACCTTAGAATGAAAGAAGATTTGGAAGGATGCGGTTCAAATAAAAAATCGAGGCAACCTGAAGATGGTAAACAAGCTTATTTGACTTTTGCTTCTTATGATGAAGAGGAAGAAGAGCATGTTGGGTATGGTAGAAGTAGGGGAAAGCAGTTGATAGGTGATAGGGGCTTGGTCTCGAATTTGACCCATCTCCGTTCATTAGGATCTGTTGACCTGGGAACCTGGTGTTGCTCAGGATCAGAAGAATAAAAAGGTGAAATGCAATTATTGCGGGAAAGTAGTTAGCGGAGGTATCAATCGGTTTAAACAACATCTAGCAAGAATCCAAGGAGAAGTGGCACCTTGTGAAGATGCTCCCGAGGACGCGTATCTTAAAATGAAAGAGAATATGAAATAACACCGTACCGGAAGGAAACAAAAATGGGCTAATGCTGCGGACATATTGGCTTCTTATATGCAATCAAATAGTGAATATGAAGTGAATGAGCAAGACCAAGGTGCTCTATACCAAATGAGCAGTGATAGAATAATTTTTTGTGGTAAAATAGAGAGAAAAGATTCGAGAATGGCTTTTAAGGCAATTTCACCATGTGGTTTTGAGCCATCACTCAAAATATCAAGATTTGATTCTGCCTCTATAGAAACACCACGCAGTCAGACTCCACCATCTAGCAAACAATCAGATGTTAATAGAGGATCTGGTAAAAAATCCCAGTAGGAAATTATTTCTGCAATTTGTAAATTTTTTTAATATGCAGGAATTCCTTTCGAAGCTGCAAACTCCCAGTATTTCCATAATATGCTGCGGTTGGTTGGTCAGTACGGACAAGGTTTGGGGGCACCCCAAGGCACATGATAATGGTCACTTGCTACAGGAGGAAATTGCAACTATTAGAAACAACCTTGCCAAATACCGAGCTTCCTGGAATGTTACAGGTTGTTCTGTCATGGCTGAGAGTTGGACGGACACCAAGAGTAGAACATTATCAATATTTTGGTTTCTTCCCCCCATTGTTTATACTTTGTGTCTTCAGTTGATGCCACCAACATGGCAGAATATGCTTTAAATTTGTTTAAATTGCTCGATAAAGTGGTTGAAGAGATGGGTGAGGAAAATGTAGTACATGTAATTAACTTTCTTTCCGTTCTAGTTTTTTTTTTTTTTTTTAAATTCTAAATCTCTTATCCTTAATTTATGATCAGCTAGTATGAAAGTCGCCACGTATCATTTTTATGCTCCATTTTGTAGGTAATCACTCAAAATACACCCATCTGTAAGGCTGCCGACAAGATGCTTGAAGAGAAGAGAAGGAATTTATTCTGGACACCATGTGCTACCTATTGTATTGACAAGATGTTCGAAGATTTTTTGAAGTTAAAATGCATATGGAAGTGCATGGAAAAGGCCCAAAAAGTTAAAAAGTTCATTTACAATGACATTCTTTTGTTGAATCTGATGAAGAAAGAATTTACCCAGGGACAGGAACTTCTAAGGCCATCTGTCACTCGATTTGCCTCCAGCTTTACAACTTTGCAAAACTTGCTGGATCACAAGATTGATCTTAAAAGAATGTTTCGATCAGAGATATGGACTTCATCTTGGTTTTCAAAATCGGACAAGGGAAAAGAGGTAGAAAATATTGTATTAGATGCTAAATTTTGGAAGAAGGTGCTGTATGTTCTGAGATCAATGAACCCGATTTTGCTAGTTCTTCAACAGGTTGATACTGATCAAAGTCTTTCCATGCCATTTATATATAATGACATGTACGGTATATATAACGACATGTACGGTGCAAAGCTTGCAATTCATTCTGTTCATGGGGACGATGTTTGTAAATATGGGCCATTCTAGAATGTCATCAATAATCACTGGAATTCGTTAAGTCACCACCCTCTATATGTGGCTGCTTGCTTCTTGAATCCATCCTACAGATACTGACCTCATTCTGTTGCAGTAGGAGAAACACTGATGACTAGTTGATTGCAAATTTGCCTTGGTTTTTCATTGATGGAACTTTTATTTCATAATTTGTAGTATCCTGAGGTGGTGCGTGGAATAAATGAATGTATTGTATGGCTGGAGCCAGGCAAATTAAGAAGGATATATGCTATGTAGCAGAGTTCTGACTATACTTCTGCAAAAGCTGATTTTGGAACTGAATTGGCAATTTGTACAAGAACAGAGCTTGAACCAGGTGATAGCTCTAGACTGCCGTGTTACTCACTTGAGAGAATCTCATCCCAGTTGCATTGATGCTAAATATTACCGGGATGCGTTCCACGTTTGATTAATAATGTATGGTTGATGAATGCTATTTTGTGTACTAGCTGCATGGTGGCAAAAACACGGGATAAGTTGCTTACAGCTGCAACAGATAGCTGCTCGGATATTAAGTCAAACATGCTCGTCTGTTGGATGTGAGCATAGCTGGAGTGCATATGATCAGGTCCATAGCCAAAGGCAAAGTCGTACGGGTAAGAAAAGAATTAATGATCTAATCTATGTTTACTACAACATGCGACTTAAAGAATGCCATATAAAGAGAAAGTCAGATGATTCAATCTCCCTTGACAGTATTCTCTAAGAACATTTGCTGGATGACTGGATCATAGAAGCCGAGAAACAAGCCTTACCAGGAGAGAAGGTATTTTCTTAAGTTCAGATTCTTTTCTCCTCTTCATGTGTTTCCGTGATGTGTAAGTGATGATTGAATTTTTTATACGCAAAGATGGCTCATAGGATAAATAATGTCTCCGGCTACGAGGATTTTCAGTCCATCAATTTATATGGCAGGAAGCTAGAATCCAATCCTGTCACATGGTTTCAAAAAAGATAAAATACATTAAGTGATCACTTTGCACGAACACAATTTCTTTTTCACACTAGTCAATGTGGTCGATTCAGATAAGAGCATCATTTGCATTAACCCCATGAAGGTGGATAATATATATACAATCCTGCTGTTAATAATGCTTGTAATGTTTCAAAAAAATGGTGATTTTCAGAAGAATATTCTCAATTGATTTGCAAACTATCTAATGTGAATTCTGTGGAAAATAGTCCTTTGGTTGAAAGGAAACATGTGCTCTGTGCAAAGATGACCAGATTATCCCAATTGTGTTTATGCAGGAAAACTAGTGTGATGAAGCTGCAACTGCACACGAGGACCATTATGAAAATGGTATGATTGATGATGAAGAAGATGGAAATGCAGAGGCTAGGAAGGGATCCATGGAATTCTTGACCTCATCGGATACAGAACTGTCAGATGTTAATGCAATTAAAGCTGGTGTAGACACTGATGATGATGCTGATATGAATTTTTTTGAGGATGAATCAGAGTGATTGACTTAGGCCGCCAATTTGTTACTACCATAGAACTATATGTACTGCTTCTATAGCAATTAGATGTCCACACCTGCTACATTGTGCTAAACTTTTGTAGGTAATTGTCCTAATCATGTATTATTTTGTTAATCAATTGTCAATATTGAAGCAATTAATCAAGTTTTCAACCTTAATATATCTACATAAATTTTTTACTTGTAAATAGAAGAAAAACAAGAGATATATAAATAATAACAAAATAAAACTTCTCTCTGGGTCAATATTCAATAACCTGAGACAAGGGCCTAATTGATAGTATTTGAAAACTCATGCCTTTATTTAACGAAACTTAAAAAATATAGGGACTTTACGTAAAATTTCTATATAAAATCTCCTATATATAGTCTAGGGTTTTTTTTTTTTTTATTCGACTTTGATTTAGAGTAGAACAATGCCAGAGAATAAACCAGTAATTGGCCTATCATGGCAGCCAAAGTTGCCAACTTTATCAGCGTCCATCGCCGAAACTGATAGAAATAACAATGGCGTTAATGGATCTCAGAATCTGGGAGAAAGCAACGCGCTTTGGAGACCCAATACGGAGCTTGTTGATGGGCTCTTTGTGCCGCCTAACGATCCAAAAAAGCTAAACAAATTGCTCAAGAAACAAGTGAAAGATACAGCCGGGATGAGCTGGTGTGTAGCTTGCTTCTGCGTTCGCGTATTGTGATTTCTGCTTATAAAGATATTGTTTTTATGTTTTGTGGGTTGTTTGATTGATTTTTGTTCTGTTTCTGAAACTTGGAATACTAGGTTTGACATGCCAGCTGCAACTTTAACTCCTGAGTTGAAGAAAGATCTTCAGCTATTGAGGGTAATTTTTTTGGTTTATTTAATCTTTTTCATCTGTGTATTTTTATATAATATTATTATTTAATTATGCCTTTGTATGTAGCCAGTTTGTGAGACTGCAATTTTAGGAACCTTATCGGGTGTTGACAATCATGAATTGTACTTGTTATAGATACCTTTAATGTGTGTAATGTTTCTGATAGAGTTGGTATTTGATTATGCCTGTGTGTTTAGCTGGTCCGGAGTCTACAATTGTGGGTACTTAATCTGGTGTTGCTAGGTGTAGTAGTTATAGAGAGCATGTTGTATTTGACTAACAGTAGTTGGGAAGGTGAAATTATGTGAATGTCTGTGTCATTGCAAATGTTGGTCTTTCTTGTGAGTGCTTTTGTGATTGTTGAGTATGGTAATAACTGTTTATTAGTGGAGGAGGATTTAGTTTTCACTGGAGGTAATTCTAGTTGCTTGGAGAAAACCAGCTTATTGTCTTCTTTCAAGCAGAAGTTAGGGATTTCTCAGGGTTTCAGCTGCTTTACCCTCTGGTCTAATAATTGATATAAAAAGGCATAATTTTCTTATAATTCAAGAGAATTGAAATCAGCTTTACTAATGTGATTCCAGTTCTCGTTCTAGATTCACAGATTCCTAAAGAGCTGTTTATGTTTACTTATGCTATATTCCTTTTTTTTACATTGTTAGCCAGAGAAACATTCCTGTTTCTTGTACGATTACTCTCTGGCAACAGTTTGTATATGTTCGTGAAATTCAGATAATATAGTCACTATGATTTTAAACCTCATTCTTTCTATGCCCGGTCTATTATTTTGTGGTCTTATTTGAAGGTTTTTACATCGTTGGGGTGTCTTCTCAATGCCTAAATCTTATTTTTGCTTATTCATACTATGTTGATAATACAGTTAAGGAGGGTCATTGATCCAAAGAGACACTACAAGAAAGGTGATACAAAATCGAAACTGTTACCCAAGTATTTCCAGGCATGTTTTCTCTTGTCATATTGAACTTCTTTTGGTGCTGGTTGATTTTCTACTTCGCTGCCTTCATATTGTTTATTCTAAAACAAAAAACAGCGGGTTTTTTCAACTATTTATCAGGTTGGCACAGTGATAGAATCATCCACGGATTTCTTCTCCGGTAGACTGACAAAGAAGGAGAGAAAGCCAACCCTTGCCGATGAGCTGCTTTCCGATCCTAACCTCGGCCAATACAGGTGAGCATCTAAGAGGAGATAATGTCATCATAATTCTGTCCAAGCTATGAGTTTTATTTAGTTCTCATTTCATTCACATGTTTCAATTTTCCAGGAAACGAAAGGTTCGGGAGATTGAAGATCAAAATCGTTCTGCTGGAAACGAGAAATGGAAGATAAGAGGTCGGAAATCACAAAAACGTGCAAAGCAAAGAAGGCATTGAGATCTCATCATCATTTCAACTAAATTTTTTGACATCCATATAAGCAGAAAGCTTAATTCATGTAATATTATGATCCTGTAATGTAGTTTTTGATAAACATATTCGCCTGGAAAATTGTCACCGATCTGAAATTTTTGTGTATGGAAACTGAGTAAATGAATTAGTAGCAGGTAATTGGTGAAGAGAGCAAAGAAGAATGTACAAGAAAAACTGCCAATTTATTAGGATCAAAATTGACAGCAATTGTACTTAGCATTTGTTTGACATTTCAACAATTTAATTACCATAAACTTTGATAGTTGCTCAATTTTGAAGCTGCAGCTGAGTACACGGCAGGGATTCTTGTAAATATCCCATAGCGGGTTTGAAATTCATGGCAGGGGTTCTTGTGAATCCCCCAGACGAGACAAATGGAGATATGCATCGGTTCCTGCCAACGCAAAACACAAATCAATGGATAGGTGAGGGGTTTTAGGTTAAGTGATCATAGGCATTACATTTTCAACAGATTCAACTGCCAGACATTCCCTGTTCTCGCCCTTCAATCACATAGTTAGTGATGAACCATTAGATTCATGAAAATGCATACAAGGATCGGAAAAACTGACCAAAAACTTCAACAGTTGAAAATACCATTACAATTAGTATGTTTTGCCCGCAGAAATAACTCTAGGATGGCACTTTCTGTGGTCGCACCCAGTTATGGCCATAGCAACTGCAGAATTCCAAGTTTTCTATCTTGTGATTGTAAGAGCTAGAAAAAGACAGGTAAAGTTGTAAAATTGTTAAAGAACTTAATGAAGAGGACCAAATTCCATTCATGTCACAGTCAGATCCGCTATTAAATTCAAATGATATCCCACTCGGTTACAGGCCATTTGACTTTTAAGAATTTTAAGACCCCATCTAACAAATTGGAAGTGACTGATTTATGTAAAGACGCTTTGAATGCAACAAAACTAATAATGCATTTCAACTCACCATATCCTTCCATAGAGATAATTTGCAGGTCTCCTCCGAAATACCGAGCATAAAGGCGGCTTATTGGAAGCCCATATCCATAGCCAGCCATTGTTCCCATGTCAGCAGAGAGATCAGAATTTTCATCCAGTGGATTTCTGGCAGTGCTGTAAAGATATGTGAAAATTTTGGGAAGACCACTTCTTGGTATGCCACCTCCCTCATCCGAGACCTACAATATCAGTCAGATCAACTGGTTAAGCATTGCTTTTGTCAGACAATTTGGTGCACACCGCATTTACATCTCAACATTCTGCAGCAAAACGCAGAAAGGAGAAAAAAAGAACTTCAAAATAATTTGCTTATACAGGCTACTATAATTAACGAACAAAATAAAAAAAAAATTGATAAATGCATAAACAAAAGAAAAACCTTTATAGTAACATCCTCTAATCCATCAGCAACTATTATTCGGGTAGGAGGTGAAATTGTATCCGAGTCCATGTAACGCTCTTGAACAGCACGTAGTGAGTTCTTAACCAACTCAAATACCATAAGCTGCAAGTGTGAAGGGACATACCTGTTAAGAAAACAACAGAATGTAAATAAATAAAACTATATAGCATAGATCAGAGTTTTGAAAACCACAACCCATCACTCACAGGATTTTAAGTGGAGAGAAAGGAGGAAGGTGTGAACAAAAATTGCAATGAAACCAAAAAGGTACAAAGTAGTCCAAGTAAGAATAAATGAACTTACGGGAATGTAAAAGTCGGATCACCATAGATATTAACATCTGGTGCACTGCCATACTCCCTCAAACAAACAGAACGTGCATCCTCACTAGCATTTCTTGCAACCTCCACAGGAGACATTTTTGTGTCTATGTAGCCAACACAATGAGGAGGGGGGTTGGGATTATGCAATTCCACATGCTGCCCTGAGTTTTCCAGATTCAATGCACGCACAAGATGTTTAGACCCGAGCATCAACAAGAAGCGCATAATGCATGGCAAAAAGAACAAGCAACCATCAAGACCAGCCAAATCTATGAACCAGCAAAGTATTACAAGACAGCAAGAGGAAGTCAAAACTAACCAATAAGCATACGAATTCCAATCCTTGACATGTAAAACCGATCCAGAAAATTATGAATCTCATCAAGATCCTCATACACAATCTTGGGATCCATGCCTTTCTTTAACTGTTGAACACCCAAAGCCATCATGGGTACCACATTATTATGTCTGACTTTAATAGCCTTAATCATTTGCGTAAAATCCCTCTCATCACTTGTATCCTTGATGTCAGGAAAGGACCTCAGATCGCGAAATGAATCCAAATACCAGTCTCGAACCTAAGAATGAGAAGTACACATGAAATGATTCCTCCGTAATAGAAACAAATATCTAGATGAAATGGAAAGCAATGCAAACAGAATAATCTCCCAGTGCTCCACATCTCAATATAGAAGATTTTCAAGGATTGAACCATTTCTAGGATACTGTCTATCACATTGGGTTTGCATGTATCCTCCTCCACATGGTTCCAATCGAATCATCCAAAGTCTGAACAGTAATATACAATTCTGCATTCGAATTTCAGCCCGACTCCATTAAAATCATCCAGAACAATAGAAAAATTATACTTTTAGAAATACCATGCAAGAGGTTCAACTATATACAGAACTTCTACAAGCAAAAACTAGTTACTTTATCTTTGATATTCCAAAATCTTAAAGATCAAATGAAGCAAAATTTTAACAGATCAGATCAGAATACTTTCCATGACAAAGTTTAAATCTTTTTAAAGATTTCTCAATGTTCCAATTCAATCACCCAAAAAGGAGTTAACTTTTCAGCAGAAATAAGTTTTACTCATCTTTAACACGAATAATTTAATCAAAAACCAGACATGCAAAATCATAACCTAAAGAAATAATTAAATAAAAGAACGAAAAGACAGTCAACTTTCTTCAAAATTCTCCTTTTCTTTCGTTGCAGTCAAACAATGATTAAAATAAACACACAACAAATATCTCCATAATTGAAATATCACATATCAAACACCTTCAAAACCGCAGGTTTCTCAGATAAGCCATACGGAAGACTCTCGAGTTCAATAGCTCGTCTGGCAATTCTGATCGGGAGCTCCTTGTGAAGAAACTGAGCAGAAATTAACAAATTTCTCTCGGTAGGTTTGGCGCCAAACTCCATCATATACCTCAAGCTAACACCCGTCTGCTTCATGCATCCCCATCGATTAACTTCCTCGATCAAGCTCTTCGAAAACGACTCCGACAATTTCTTTGCAGCCATTGTACGCTGCCGTCTTCCTCTTCGCCGTTGCCTTCAAATTAAATTTCTTCTCTACGGACAAACGAAATGGGATTAGTCTATACTTCCATTAACCAGAGTTAGAATTTAACCTGAGGTGGTTAAGCAGTACGCACGTGCCGGTTCAGGATTGATTGTAGTTGAGCCCGACAAGTGTCATTTTGGCCGTTACTCGCACGTGCCCATCGCCACGGATGTCATTTGCCGCTCTCGGAATTTTTTTGGTTGCACAATGCACTATTGGCTTTACCGTTATGCCCGCACTCCATGATAGACATTTAACCGACACGTCGTTTGTCATTGACTCGTTGCGATAACTCGTCCAACATAAGTAAGATAACACGACACGTCAACGATAACGTAATTGTCCGCCACTTTGCTTCGTTGGTGTACGAAAGTCATGTTGCTGCGATGATATCTATAGTTGCCTTGTGGTCCAGTGGCATATACATGCCTAGCTATCTATAGTTGGCTTGTGGTCCAGTGGTATATACATGCCTAAGCCGCCTCCCTTCACAATTTTATTTTATTTTATTTTTTATGTATTTTTTTTTTTACCTAAATAAAATAAGTTAATTCATAGGAAGCACTCACGTTTGTTGATTTGTTTGTAGTAAATTGTTTAAAGATATAAAGACCGTCACATTCCAAGTCCCAAAGGAAAGGAAATCTTAACTTGTGGCCACTGATGCAAGGCAACTCTTAGCCACAACCTTGAATATAGGAAAGGTGCATGTGCCTATGCTTGTGCCTGGTGGATCTAAGGCAGGCAACATCTTCTTTTTGAGGCCTGCAAATGTTCGCCCACAAGGCCCAACGGAAGAGATAGGCCTAGTTTATGCTGCGTAATTGTTGGGTTGGGCGCGTCCTCCCTGTTTTAAGGGTTGGTCTCCACCTGTGAGTTAGTTGGTTGGGCCTCTAAGAGACTACTAGGGTACTACTGCACTTTGACAGCACGTTCCACCCATTTTTTTTTTTTTTTTTGGTTAACTACTGCCAGGTTAGCAAGCATGTGGGCCTTCGTTTTGTGGACCCCACTTGCCAGCTCACTCAAGCAATAAACTAGCGCCTGAAAACCGTCAGATATACCCGCGATTTGTCGCAGCCAACAACGGCCTTTGAAATTCGATTTATTATTGTTTTGTTTTATAATTTATCTTATATTAAATTAATTAATCAATCAATGAATCACTTACCCAAAAAGGAAACTACTGATAATAATTTATTACCGGACACCGATTCCTTCTCTTTTTTCTTTTTATTTTATTTTCACCTCGTTGCGGAAATTTTATTTCATTATCTGACTCTCTTTAAGGCATTAGCCCAAATCTCTCCGTTTTTGCTATTTTTAAATATTTTCAATCCTTTTTTATTTTTAATTTTTAAAGAAAAATACAAATACGGTTCGTTGAGGGTTTTAATTTTTTTTTTTTCTTCTAAAAACTCCGTAGAGAGGGGATCCGAGGGATTTGGATGCCGTGGTGATTGAATTGCCGGGATTTTTATTAATTTTCCGGCGACAAAATGGCCGGCGATTTGCAGATGAGCCCTCAGTTGGAGCAGATCCACGGCGAAATTCGCGATAATTTTCGAGCTCTCGCGTATGTTCTTTTTATTCAATTTTTTGTGTTTTTTTTTTTGTGTTTATTTTTATTTCAATAAAAATAAGGTGTGAATTATGGGCATTTTTCAGGAGAAATAAAGTTTCTCTTTTTAAAATGTGCACTTGAAGCTATATCCTGAGAGCTATTTTCAGTAGTTAGAGAAGAAAAGGTATTTTGTGATTGTAATATTCACGGGAACTTATGTATAGGAAGAGGGAAATCCGAAGATGGGGAAGCGAACTTCAGCTTAGGATGTTCATAGGGTTGTTTTTCATTTCAATTGGATTCAGATAAAGCTGAAGTTGAAATAGTTTAAGTTAGTTCTTTTAATATTAATTAACTGTTTTTTTTTTTTTGCTTCATTCTGCTTCAGTCTTCTAGTTGCAATTGTCTGTAATACTATCCTGGAATATGGGTTTCTTCATGTTCAAATTTTGCAGATGTGAGATTACATGTCTTTTTCCAATCTCCTTCCCTCTTGTGTTTGTGGAGGGGATGCTTGTGATGGTGTCTGTTGTATAGTTTTCGTTTCTTATTGCTATTTCAATTTACTAATAGAAGGCTTATATTGTGATTATGATTGCTCTTCTATCTTTGAGTACAGAAATGGCTTCCAAAAGCTGGATAAGATCAAAGATTCAAACAGACAAAGTAAGCAGCTGGAAGAACTTACTGGGAGGATGAGGGAGTGTAAAAGGTTTGGTACTTCTATTTAAATTTTATCCGCATGTAACTTTTGTACTTCTCCCTGTATATCTCTCCGTAGCCAAAACAAAAACTTAAGTTTATACACAAAGAAAAAATGTTGCTCCATGAACTCTTCTATGTTTTCAAACTGATAAGGACCTGAACTCCTAAAAATTATTAACTAAGTGCATTAGATGAATTCTAGAAACTCTGTTGTCGATCAAGTTCGCTAAGTTGGCTTGAGCTCTTAAGATTTAACATTCTTTGTACTATTAATTTCTTCAGTTTGTGTTTAACTTTTTTGGGGTTGATGTTGGGGAGAAGATTCTAGCATTCAAATCTTACCAAGAAAAGCAAAGGAAAAAGTTTTGGAGGGTTCAAAAATAGAAGTTTTCCATGTCGGAAAGGAACTAATAATAACTGGAACAGAATAGATATACATTTTGTATTGAATTATTTAATTCTGGTTCATTTCTATTATATATCTATTGTGTAATCTTATATTCAGCAAAATGTATCAGGTTAATTAAAGAAATGGATCGTGATATCAAAGATGAGGAAGCCCAAAATCCTTCTGAACTGAATAAGCAGCTCAATGATGAGAAGCAATCTATGGTCAGTTCCATAAAACCTTGGGTATTCCCACTCATGGTGTGACTGTGCAAGTGCTACATTGGGTTGGGTTGGGTTCTCATAAATGTAATGACAAATAGAATCAATTTTCTACTCTCTCAAAATTCCTGTGGTTTTTGCATCATATCTCAAATGGAAGTTGATGCAGAGCCAAACTGTAAAATCCTTGTGGTTCCTCATACAGTCTTGTAGAGGCTGCTTATTTTGGTTCTATAGGGCCTGTTATTCATTTTTTAGATGTCTCCTATCAATTCCTGGTAAATATTATTGTGTGGCAGGTTTGGAATAGTGTTGAGTACCCACTCAAGTAAAGATTACCAATGCTAGAAGCAAAGAAGTTTGGATATCCTGGTCTTTTGGCACAGAATATTTTTATCTGTCTTTCTATTTCTCATCAGGATATGTACCATTTTCTTTGTTGTGTGTGTTGGTAACATCTGCATTTTTCATTGTCGCAGATCAAAGAGTTGAATTCTTACGTGGCACTTAGAAAAACGTAAGTGCACCACTTCACTTTCTTCTTGGAGGTCAAGAGTTTAGAACTCTCGTGGTCTGGATTAAAATTGTTGTCTTATTGTTAACGGCAGTTGTGTCATAAAAGTATAACTACAAATGAAATTTTTAGCAAGAATTTGGCGATGATTGTATAGAGTCAAGCCTGTAAAATTTAATGAGATTCAAATGTCTTATGGCTACTCTTGGCCTTCATGTAAAGATGTTTGTTCAGATTTGGCTCAGCTTTTAAGGAGAACTGAAGCCAAAAAAATCTTGAGTGGTGTCTTTATATTGAAATCAAAAATCAGTTCGGAGTATTAGTTAAACTATCTGCAACAATGGTCACCAAACAGCACCTAAGGTACACAAGATCAATGCTAAAAATAATAAATTGTCTATGCTGACTATAGTCCTATTAAAAAGCCTGAAAACATGAAAACAAATCCCCAAGGAAAAATAAAAAGTTATGAGAAGCTCTAGTTTGATTGTTGGCATTGAGAGAGAGAGAGAGAGAGAGAGAGAGAGAGAGAAAGGGAGAGCTTTATGATGGTGTTTGCATGGTACCATAGCCGTGATCTGTCGGATGACAGGGGTGGCAAGCATATTTTTCTCACCCTATTTTCTATACTTTCAGGTATATGAATAGCCTCGGTAACAAGAGGGTTGAACTCTTTGACATGGGAGCAGGAGTCAGTGAACCTACAGCAGATGAAAATGTTCAAGTGGCATCATGTGAGTTTTATATGTATATAATATGCATACATATGATGTAAAATTGCTAATGAAACTACTGCAAACTAGTCTTGATTTTATTTATTTCACCCATGGAAATAGTCAACTAAATCTGACAAAATTTTAATTGTATATTAACTGAACTTCAATATCTATACCAATGTTCTATGCACTTTATAGTTAAGCTTCTGCAGAAACTGGGTCTTGATGGTTGAGTTACTTAAAATCGTATGTGACTTATATAATTCATGCAAGTTTGCTTAAATTTCTCAACAATACACTTGAACTAAACTTCAAATGAAAATATTCTACTAAAAATGCTTATATGTGGATGTATTTTTCAATGCTTATTTTGTGCTTGACAAACGAACTCAGATCTTACTGGCCACATTCTCTCATCGACATCTTTTCCCTGTAGCCATGTCAAATCAAGAACTAATCAATGCTGGGAATAAGACAATGGATGAGACTGATCAGGCTATTGAACGTTCTAAAATGGTAAACAGCTAATGGATTGTAGACATGTTTTAGGTTGATTGTTTTCATTTTATCTTCTTAACTTGGAGACTGACCTGTAGGTTGTTGAACAAACAATTGAAGTGGGAACCCAAACTGCTGCTAACTTAAAGGGCCAAGTAAGAATGATTCACTAATTATCTGTGTAATATTTCTACTCATCAGCAGCCTTATATATACTGATTGAACATTGTGCAGACTGATCAAATGGGTCGTATCGTTAATGAGCTGGATACGATTCAGTTCTCAATTAAGAAGGCTTCGCAGCTAGTGAAGGAGATTGGAAGACAAGTTAGTTGATTGGTTTTCCGCTCAATGACATCTTTTTCACACTTATATATTTTCCATAAACTAAAAAAATCTCTCTCTCTCTCTCTCTCTCTCTCTCTCTCCTCAGGTGGCTACAGATAAATGCATTATGCTATTCCTTTTTCTTATTGTCTGTGGTGTAATAGCCATCATAGTTGTGAAGGTACTGATATCGGTTTTCTTGCATTAACACTGCATACTGATTCCGTGAGAATGCACATTTTTAACATCCTCCAATTGTCATTTGTAAACTTCCAGATTGTCAACCCCAACAACAAAGACATCAGGGACATTCCTGGATTGGCGCCTCCAGCTCCTGCACGGAGGCTGCTATCCTTGCGGTTTCCGGAACATTTTGAGTAGATTCATCATTTCTTACTACGGAAGCCATCACCATCCCGATTTTACGAGTTCGGAAGACTGCTGTTTGTGGGCATCTACCGTCGTTTTTGTTTCTTTTCAATTTCAACATATTCTTGCCCGCGATGTGCACATCGTGTTTGTGATCTTTCTCTCTGTAAATCATATACGAGTCTTTTTTGCATTGTTTCCAAATGCTATGCCATGGTTTTTATTTAGGCTTTTCAAAACTCTAGTGTTTAGTTCGAGAATGATACTCTTGCCGTGTAATCCATTATTGTGCAACCTATTGAAGATTTTGCATGTTTTGGTTTTCTGTAAACTTTTTCTGGTGAGCAATGACAAGTTTCTTTCTCTTCTGTTACTCTGTGAAGACCGAGATCTGCAAAAAAACATGTAATGAGCAAGCAGCAGAGATGTTAGCATTTTGGTATCTGTTGGGAAATTCCTGTCAACAAAATGGCATAAACCTGCCCGAAGCTGCAAAGCAACTATACTGATATACCAAGTCAATTCCTACCGATAATAAGAAAGAATAAAAAAGAAATGCCCAAAATCAATAGCCTTGATTTATAAGATCAATTCACCCAATTATGGGTTCTAAGCTCTTTCCTCTTACCCCCATGTTATAACCAAAAGTAACTAGGATAAACTGCTCTTGGCCTCAAACCTGAAGATCAATTCACTAAGAAAGAATATCAATATCTTCCCTCTGAAACATGAAGGTACTGCATGCGCTTAAACTTTGCAAGTTCCTTGCGGTACCCTATTTTTCTTTTCTCCATTTGAATCTTTAACATGAATGCATACACACTTGGCTCACGGATCACGGATCAAGCAGAATGGTTGCCAACCTGTCAGCGTCCCATATGGGATAACCTTGATGATGCAATTAGAGGTGCTTCTTCATCGATGTGTGATTCTGAGTTAGAGATATTCCCTCCGTTGTTATCATTGGGGGCATTTGGATTGAACATATCTGATGATTTCTTCCCCAATTTCCAGTCCTGAATAAACAAAGATGACAGGCATTAGACAAACAAAAAGGGGAGAATAAAGAAACCTGATAAAATTGTGGAAAGGAGAAATAATAAACCATCTTTATCAACACAATCATATAAAGTATTATCAATAATAGTGACCTTGGGAATTCTATCTGGAAGACTTTCAGGAGGTAGTTGGGAAGCACGGACATCCTTAACCTTTATGTAGTTGTACATGACAACACCACATAATGCTGCATGAATGAAACTTAATTACTTAGTACAATGCTTTTCTGAAAATAAAACATATAAAATGTGGTTATCATAAAAAAAAGCTTCCACATGTTATCTAAAATGATTAGTACCAATTGCATAGCCAATTATATTCAGCCAAGTTATTGCAGACTCAGGAAATATAACAGTTGAAAGGGCAATCAGGATCCAGTCCTTTAGAACACCGGCAACTCTTATCGTAACTGCTCCAGTTCTGCCAATCACTAAGAATATGGAGAAGTTCAAGGCCAAAGCACAAACAGCATTGGAGAAAAAGATCCAGAAATTGAACTGAATCTGAGAAACTTCCATCATGGGTTGCTCCAGCAGGCACCAAGGTACAAACAGAAACACAAAACTGCATTTAAAAAAAAAGGGCACAAAGACATGAGGCTAGATTACAGTATCAACAGAACAGATTATGTAACTACATCCATACATAGAAAGATTACTATGGCAACAGAGCAATCTGTTTAACTACACTGATAATAGGCCGAAAAGATAGCGCTCCCATGATTGTATGTGCAAATGGAACAGCCAGTCAAGCTAACATTATTCACCTCACCAAATTTATACTACTCACGCAATATAAATCACATTCATTAAAAAAGTACATGGGCTGCACTTAAAGTCACAGTCTAGAATACTTGAGAAGAAAGAAATAGAAGAAGAGATCAATGGAACAAACAGGACAATACCTGCAAGGAGCTATGTAATATAAGCTGGTAATAGGATTTAGAGTCAAGCCCTTCTTTTGTAAAAGGACTTGAGTTAAGACCAGCCTAAGAGCTTCTGCAAAGATGCCAGTGACCTGGTAAATTGTGCCAACTATATTAAAATGAATTTCTCCATATGAGGATATGACGACTCCAACACTGACCAGCACCATGTTCAAGAACACATCCAACCTTGGTTTATCAGTGCCGCAAACAACAGCCATGGAAAATGTTGCCACTGGCACTGCAACATCAAAGTTCAATTATAAGCATGAATTTATCAGCAGTAAAGTTCATTATCATGAAATTAAATGATACACGAGCACTTTCTTTCCACATACTTAGAGCTTTGAGCATTTGGATGAAGGCCACCGAAATGTGCAAGTAAGCGGTGTTGCCAAACCTGGAACAAGAAATAAAAGTAGTTTGCACCCAAACTGACCAGAAACACAAGAGAAATTGCACTCAAGTTCATACATTGTATCTGCCAATAAGTTGGCACTCAAAATAACCAGATAGTACTTATCAAATTCCAGTTCAGCTTAAATTTCACTCACTTGTGAGAAAGTAGTCAACAAATAAGCAATGCTTTAAGACTGATTGAGAAAACCAAGGGAACATAAACATGGTGAAACTTCAAAAAAAGAATTCCAGACAATATACACCACACACCTGAGTAACATCCCTCGCCAATAAGTTTTTGAATAATCAATAAAAAGGAAAAACCATACAATTTTCAAGTAGATTGACATGAAATTGGTGCAGCATGCAAGCCAATAGTGCTTGCTGCATATGTGTCATTGAGAATCCTGAAACTGATAAGAACATTTGCAAATATAAAGTAAACTCGCTCATTAATCATAGGGAGCTAACTAATAATAAATGTTAAAGCTTATTTGCCTACAATATTGAACAACAATTACAAACACTTAAAAACCTATGGTGTCATGCTTCCTAATGGAAAAACAAAAAAAAAAAACCCTCCATAAATGAGAAAAGAATTCCAGTATTACCAAATTAAAGTACTTACCAAAGACTTGAAGCAAAGAAGGCACTTATTGGTACTACACATGTTGCATATCTGTAACACGAAATTTTAAGAGATTGAAATTTAAAAACAAAAGAATCAGAAAAGATCATAGTGATTTTTGGGGAAACAAACTGCATCACTTACATTTCAAATGTCATTTTAACAGGAGACACAACCTGCATATTCACAGGAAAAAATGAAACAATTATAATAATTGCTCTGCCTTCCAACAAAAGCATGGACCTTTAGTGCAAGATCAAAACTGAGTAACACTGCAAATGAACCAAACTATGGAATCCATATACAATATGCAACCAGGTGGATATTCAATTTTCAGAAAGCTCCTAAGAAGTTTGTCCAATAATCCATTATTTAAGCATTATGGTACAGTTCCAAATGGAGTTATTTAATTAATTTATCTTCACTAAAAGCAGATAAATTCTTACTTCACTATGGCATACTTTCCCTATTTTATGTGCATGACAAATTCAAGCAGAAAACATCATTACGGTGCTTGAGTCTAGGAACTACACACAGGCTAATTGAACAATAGGAAAAATTTACACAAGAGAATGTAAATAAAACATACTTCGATACTTCTGTCTCAAATGTACCAAAGAGGGCTGAGAAATGAGACAGCTGGAACAAGTTCAACAGGTGCACAGTTGCAGAAAATTGAGTGATGGCCAATCAAGAAAACCCAAGAGTAAACAAGTCAAAGTTTTTGAGAAGCCTTACCTTGAATACACGGACAAGAAAAAATGCTACAACTCCAGAAAATCCCATATGAATCATGGTAAGTGTTATAGGAAATGGAAAATTGAAGTATTTTGGAGAGAGAACCCACTGCAATGAAATTTAGATAGTCTTACTTCAAGAACTAAGTAACTTGAAAATCAAAGCAAGAAATAATAACTAAGTTTCAACTTTACTATAATAACCGTCATCCTACAAGAAGAGATACAGTATGTGTAAATGCAAAAATGTAAAGAAAACAAAGACATAGTATCTCACATTTCAGAGAGAGTCAAAAGACGGTTATGCATACTAAACCATACCTAAAGCTAAGCACAATGCAAGGTCTTATACGGGTAACAAATAGGCAATTACCCGGTATGGTAGATGTAACCTAAGAAGATCTATAATCTAGCAGCATGCATGAAGTCTTGGGCAACAGAATTAAGTCGCCAAGCAAAAATTGGTCGAGTGATACAGATTGTATGTAGGATTCCCTCTAGTTCCCAGGAGGGATTCATGGAAATCACTAAAAGCAACAAGAAGATGACATTGAGTAGGTTGCGCATGGCAATACGCACAACATTGCATCTTTATGATTCATATGAAAAAACATTTAGGAATATCAACACATTGTAATTATAAACCCAACACCAGACTCCAAAGCAAAAAAAAAATACTGATTATAAGAAAAAAATCAGTCATCCAGTATCACGGTGCAGTAATTACCTTGTTGTATAGTATGACTCCAGATGAAAGCAAGATGTAGATCAGCAAGTACAAATACGTCAAAAAAAGCGGCTTGTTTATCATTTGGCTAGCTCTTTTGTTCCACCAAAATAAAACTAGAAAACGAAACCCTCGCTACAAAACTGACTATTAGTTCCTTCTCTCTACAGCATCTTGGTTTTCAGACTAACCATCCAAACTCAGAACAAAAACATATTATCCCCTCAACCATTATCAATTCATTCTAAACCTGAATCCTTGCAAGCTATTTATCAATTTATACCTGAAACTAAACGAAAAAGGAACAAAATCACATAACTTAGTAAAACCAAGTTCAAAACCGACAATGCGATCAAATCCATGAACAAAACCAAATCAACAACAGCACCCATTAAATGTTATGCTTGAAAACAGAAAAGTCTACATCTGGGTCAACCATTTTCTGAACGATTAAGATTACCAAATATAGTATAAAGTTAAAACAAAAAAAGAAAAACAAATCAGATTTCGCTCCAGAGCAATGCAGAATCCGATCCGATCTGAGTTCAGAACGTAAAAGACAAAAAACTTTACTTATGAAAACTAATTGATTACCCTTTGGAAACCCAACTGCAGAGATCCAAACTCTGAACTCACGAATCAATTACAACCAATCAAAAAATTTCCCCGAGTCAAAACTCAAAAACAGAGGAGTACTGAGTTGGATTTTTTAGTACTATCGATGAATGAGAAGAAAACAAGAAGCAGCAGCAGATGAAAGAACACTGAAGGGAGGAATTAATGAATAGGTTGCCGTACCATGCGAGCTACGCAACACGTACACACAGCACGACACAACACACAGATCAAACAACAGAGATTGAGGAAATGTGTTTTCGTGTTCATGTGTCGTGCACGTGCTCTCTCTGCAACCATCTTCTAGTGGTGGAAGTGAATCTCCCACTTGATTCGCATCAAACGGTAGTGAACCTGTTCAAGCAAAGAGAATTCATTCCATTTTCCTTCTATTATGATAAGACTGACTGACTGTATGTTAACACAACATGGCTGTAGTTAGAAACATTATGCGTGTACTTAACATAACATGTCCAATAAAGATTCCGATGAGGCCTCTATCTTAGGCCCATTTTTCATGATTTATTTTGCATTCCATGAATTATCAAATATTATATTTGCAAGAAAACAAATCGGGGCAGTACATGAAAATGATAGACGTTGATAAGAAATTAGGGTTTATGGATGCTCCCTTCTGTTTGTATTTGATAGTATGCTCTTCTAATCCTGTGCATTTTCTATGTTCAAAGAGTTTTTGCTAAGATTTCTTCTCAATATTAATGCGGAATCTGTACCTAATTAGCTGCCCTCTTGCTTAATGATAGGATTAGGTGATAATAATGGTAATTGGTCTAAAAGATGAGCTTCTTAACGACAATTAAATATACATATACAAAGTCTACAACTTTATATTAAAAATCTAATCATGTCACATTAAGTATATCAATTACACAAGTTGATACAATGGCTTACCAACCAAATATACATGTCTATAACACTTAATCAACATTCTGCAGCTTCAACAACTGCAATATAACAATGTATACAGACAGAAATCCATAATACAAATTTCAGCCGTGAACCCTCCTAACGAATTCTCGGAAGAAGAGGTTGAAGATGAGTTGTGAAGGAAGAGCAGTTTGCTTCTGTGGGAATCATGGCATCTAACGCGGAAGATTCCTGTCCAAAATATTTATTTATTTGTTATATGATACCCAACAGCAGTAGCGAAATGAAATCAAAGAAAACACCTGTCCAATAATGTAAAAATGCAATACCAATAATAAAAGAACAATACTATTTATTGGAATCAATCGTTAGAAAATATCACGTATGTATTGTGATAGCTTAAATATGAAGATTTGGAACCAAACCCACCTCAGATTCTATGTTACTGTCAGTCATTATAACATACTTAGATTATAAATCTCAACTTAAATTTCACTTTCAATCTTAAATTAAAGTAGTAGCTTAGTAGCTTATGGTGTTCTACAAAGTTTTCTTGTTTGATTTTTGGTTTTTATTCTTTCTGGTGGGGGCATGTTCCAGATAAATGCAGTGACTGTAAAGCAATTGTTCTTGCTTAAGACAACTAGAAAGCAGAAAATAATTAAAGATATCAGTCATTATCAAGACTTATGAATAAATAAACTTAATATAGATATCACACATTCTTGTGGCTTGAGTCATGACCAAATGAAACCCTTCACAAATGGAAAGCATGTATCAAATGCAAATATGATAACAAAAGGAGAGTTCTGACAATTCTCTTGTTATCATGTTTCTTAAACTACTTATAGACATGATGATAATGGATATACAACAAAACAAAAGCATATAATAGTTAACAATGTTATTTGGGACTCTACAGCATTGTTTTCCTGTAAAATAGTGCTGGTTTGCTTCAAAATAGTGTTATTTTTTTCGCTAGACATATACAATAAACGCATGAGGTATCTAATGTGTACAAATTTTTAGATGCACATGTCTATTCTTTACAAATAAGAATTTATATTTAAAAAATGGGAGGTTTGCAATAAAGTGGTGTCTAATGTGGCGTGAGATGTGTATGCACACAAGTTATAAGAAATGATCGTTGATGATGATGAAATATGATGGTGTTGGTGCCGGGCTGAAACTGAAATTATTCAGTAGATTGATATGTGACGCAACCTGACATGTTGGTCTCCAGCTTCTGTTTTGCAAGCAGTTGAGGCTGCAATGGACCCATTCCAGCAGCGAAATATTGAAAAAATGAAGAAGAAGAAGATTGTCCCAGATACAGATGTTTATTGGCATGTAAAACATTTCAGGTTATAAAAATAAATGTGTACATTTCAGCACATATAATTTTGGGCTTGGTTGGACATGATAATATTTTGTCCTGATTATAAGCAATCCAGGACCACCACCACCACCATCACCATTCACCACGACTCAGCCAGGCAGTAGTTGGTTAAATGTCCAAGGATGACAAAATCACTTTTTTTGACTGTGAATTATTTGGGTTTGGTTGCTTTTGCTTTTACTCATCATCTACATTTTGCTTCGTAATACCAACACCATTGATTCCTTTCAGCAATTTTTTCATCACCGCAGAAAAAAATCTGATAAAAACTTGCAGAAAATGTTTGGCCCTGCACTGCAAAACTTTGCAGGTTGTTTGGTGGGGACTGCTTCTGATTCTTCAATCTTTCATTTCATTTCATGCCCATAAATTCACATCCACATCTCAATCCTCCCCACCAAAAAGGGCAAATATTTCCAAACCCGAAAAAATGATGGGCAAATTTTTTGGCACATAAATCCATCAGAAAAGCCTCGTATGTTGGGATGGTGGCCGGTCTGGGTCTCTTTTACTCTTTAAGTACTAATAATATATTAAGTTACAGTTTCCAATTTCACTAGATATAATATTTGGAGAAAATTCATAATAAGAACGTCGAGTAAAGTAGGTATCCAATCCGTTCATTTTTGACCTTTTAATCTTTTCACTAACTTACGCTTATAACGTTGATTATTTTTGTCCCGTAATCATAATCCCTTTCTTTTTCTGTTATTTCTAATCTTAATTGATTAATGTTGACGGCAAAAGTTTGTGTTTTTATATTTTTGACTCCGGAAATATAGTAATATTTTAAATCTTCTTAAATTTCTGATTATTTGTCACTTTCAAAACCCATTTAGAATTAAACTTCAAAAAAAAATGGTAACACACACACACACACACACACATATATATATATATATTTTAAGAAACAGCAGAGAGCTTCAAATTCTCTGATACTTCTCTCACTGATGATGATGTATAATGTGAGGAATTTCTTTGCTTGTTACCTAACACTGATAACTCCATATCTTCTTAACCATTTGTGAATAGCCACAATGGAAATTCTTCAAGGAATGCTTAAATTTGAAGATTTTGCCAATGTCTGTGATCTGGGTAGGTTTGAATTTGCTTATTTTCTACTGGGGTTTTCTTTTTATTTCATAAACAGAGCTAGGTCCTGAATTTGATTAAATTTTGGAGAAAAATATCGTTGCATGGTGTCTGGCGAAGGAGTGCACAATCAATCAGGTTTGTTTTTTGGAGTTTTTTTTTTGTGATTTATTGGCTCCTTAACAGTGAAAGTTTTGATCTTTATTGGTTGTTTGATTAATCATTTCAAAATTATATGTGCAATGTATGTGTCGTTTGTGTTGGAATTAGAAATGTAAGGTGCTTTTTCCTTTTGATTAGCATATTTGTTTATTATTATTATTTTTTTTAAAGTTTAGTCGTCAGTGGAGTTGATTAATAGAGAATTTTGAGCTTTCTTCAGCATCTTCTTCCCTTTGGATTTTTGGGGAAGTTAAATGGGGTTCTAATTTTGCTTTTTTTGTTATTCTTGTTTTCTCTGTTCTCCCTCTCCATTCTTGGTTTAGCATCTGTATACCACAGCTTTTTGGTTCACCTTGGCATTATGTTCTCTGTTGATTCCTTTAGAATCTGAATTAAATAATATGCAATGTTAATTTTACCCAGTTCTGGATATTAATTCACCGTGAAACTTGTTGATTTTGGGCATTAATATTCTGTGTAAAATCCAGGTTTGTGTTTATTCTGTTCATAGAAACCTTTAAAAGAGTATTTAAGCTTAAACCCCTTTTTCTTTTTTGCTTTTTTTTTCTCAATTCTCTTTCTTTGTCTTTTAACTTTACCGTACACTTCTGGTTTATACCATGTTTGCCACTTACATTTTCCTTTCTGTATTGCAGGAAAATTGGCATAGGCCGAAATGGCATCTGATCTTAATAAAACTCTATCAAAGACTTATATTGGTTTGGAGTTATGGGAGTTAATTGTTATTTGTCTGGTGGTGGGTTTTGTGATTATCCTTGGAGTATCGTTATGGCTTACTTTTAAAAAGAAATCAAGAAGAGCTAATGACATGCTTCCTGTGAGCCATTTCCACATTGTATCAGAGGAAATTAAAGAGATAAGAGTTGATCACACTTCAGCCAAAAATTGTGGCGGTTTCCCAATGCATAATGATAAATTCAATGACCAGAAACTGAGAAGGTATTGATCCCCCAAGAAGAGATTGGCGATGATAGCGTCCAATCAGGATCCTTTAATAATTTGGAGAAAGATGTTGTAGGGTCGCAGTTGGGTGAAGACAGGAAGACAGGAAAAGCGTCTGCTTTCAGGCCATCTTCACATCCATTGACTACGCCTTTGCCTCTTTCTGGCCTGCCTGAATTTTCACACCTTGGCTGGGGTCATTGGTTCACCTTGAGAGACCTACAATTTGCAACCAATCGATTTGCAAAGGATAATATTATTGGTGATGGAGGATATGGAGTTGTTTATCATGGCCAATTGGTCAATGGGACTGCTGTTGCAGTTAAGAAGCTACTCAATAATCCGTAAGTTGCATATGAACTTATAGCATTTTAGTCTTTTCTTTATTCTCGTTAGCTTGTGGATTTTATTTATTATTTAAACTGATTTTCTTATAGAGGACAAGCTGATAAGGATTTTAGAGTTGAAGTTGAGGCTATTGGGCATGTCCAGCATAAAAACTTAGTTCGACTTTTGGGATACTGCATTGAAGGAACCCAGAGGTATAACTCTCTTTTGGTTCTCTCATTAATTTGCAAACATAGGTAGATTTCCTTCACTTAGCTTCCCTCAACTGTATTTGTTTATCTATTGTTTAAATAAAAAGTGGTCAGAATTTCTAGGGCCTAGTTGATAGGGTGTGTGTTCATCCCGTTGCATTTTTGCTGCAAAAAAATTCAGGTTATTGGTTTATGAGTATGTGAATAATGGCAATCTAGAACAATGGCTACGTGGAGATCTGCGTAATCAAGGATATCTTACTTGGGAGGCTCGTATTAAAGTTCTCCTCGGTACTTCTAAGGCGTAAGTCCACCCATCCCTTTTTTCTTCTGCCATTACTGCATCAATCTGAGTTCTATACAGTTCATGTTGTCACTCGTGGTTTCACATTGTAGGCTGGCTTATCTCCATGAGGCCATTGAACCGAAGGTGGTGCATAGAGACATAAAGTCAAGCAACATATTGATTGATGAGAATTTTGACGCTAAGATATCTGATTTTGGTCTGGCCAAATTACTGGGTGCTGGAAAAAGTCATATTACAACCAGAGTAATGGGAACCTTTGGGTGAGTTTTTCTTTTTCTCCTTTACCTCAGTTGCCTTACAACTCTAACACTGAAATTGTTCATTTTCTTTTTTTCATTTGATTGATTGATTTGTTGAAGAAGCTAAAATGTCCTCAGTTGGGAAATAATCCTTGTTTTTCCTTTGCTTCTTGAACAACTTTGCAGTTATGTTGCTCCGGAATACGCAAACTCTGGCCTTTTGAATGAGAAGAGTGATGTTTATAGCTTTGGTGTTCTGCTCTTAGAAGCAATTACTGGAAGGTATCCAATTGATTGTGGTTGCCCTCAAACTGAGGTATGCAACAAACATCTCTTTTTTCCATATGGGTGTTGAAATTCCGTAGCACCAAGTATATTGCTCTTATTGCCGAGTTGCTTTTGATACGTGTCTTATCATCCTAACTCTTTGACGTTATAAAAATTAGCATGAGTTTAATTTTCAAGTTGTATTCAAGTGTGTAATCCAATTGTTTATGAAGATATGAGCACCAAGATCATTTGGGAGTTCTCTGTAGCCTCCATATATTGGCATCATATTGTTTTCTTTCACATTATTTACCTATCTTTGTCAACATTGAACTGAACTGCAGGGCACAACGACAAATGCCTTGACACAATTCTATTGATGGGTTTTTTAGGATAATATGATTGAGTGGCTGAAGATGATGGTTCAACTCAGACGGTCAGAAGATGTTGTAGACCCAAACATGGAGACTAAACCATCAACAAGTGCCCTTAAACGAGCTCTGTTAACTGCTTTGAGATGTGTCGATCCAGATCCTGACAAAAGACCAAAGATGAGTCAAGTGGTTCGCATGCTTGAATCAGAGGAATACCTTGTTCCACGAGAGGTTTGATTCTGTCCATTTTCTTGTCTAATACTACACCTAACTTGACAAGTTGGCACCAAAACATGCAACTTTTTACTTAAATTTATTTTAAGTTCAGAAAAGCATTTAGAAACAAATATTTGATATCTATAATTTATTTTAAGTTCAGAAAAGCATTTAGAAACAAATATTTGATATCTATCCTGGTTGGAACATTTAGGATCGAAGATGCACAAGGAATCAAGAAGGGGCCACAGAGGCCGAGTCCAACGGGAGAGTTCTGACACTGACAAGAATGAGAATCCAGAGTCAAGATTGAATACCAGGAGAAACCAGCAGATTTAGACTTTGTTCGAGTCATTTGTAGAATTCGAGTATAATCGAGCAAGGCTATTTCTTGCATTCTTTCAACCTTTCAAGCACTTGGGACAGTCAACCAGATGATGAAGGACCTTGAGCAATCGATTAAATACGGTTTCTAATATCTACTTGTTGGAGGGAGAGATTAGCTTGTATCTGAAAGTTGCATAGCTCTTAGGACAACTTTGCAAATTGGTAGTATTTTACACTCTACGGGTATTTGTGAGGCTCCTTTTTAAAAATATATTTAAAGGAAAAAAAATAAAGTGATGTTTGCTGAATTGCCTTAGTGGCTAGAAGAAGAGAAAAGAAAAATTAAACTTGAAATTTTAAATACTCTATGAGAAATTCTATTTAGTAAGCCATACCAAAAGAAGACATGTATGATTTGGTGGTATTGTATTATCAACCTTGTCTTTTCAGGCAAAGCATGCCAAATGAGACTTGCTGCAATTTCACATTCAAGGTTCGTCTGATTTTGCATGTGCCTTGCAAGGCTACATTGAATAGTTGGCATGAATTGTATTACAATTCTGCAAATAGGCATCTGATGGATGGTTTTAAGTTTCTATCTCAATTATTCAAAACTGTTGAACAAACTATGAAGGTCAAAATTTCCAGTAGGCAATTTAGAATCTATAACAACCTAGAAGGAAAGAAGTGTATTATCACTTGCATAGTTGAACATATTCAAGAATTCAAAGTCAAGTACAAGGAAAATCTGATAAACCCAAAAAAAAATACATCTGTTTCACCCAATTACAAAGACAGATTTCGATGACAATAACAAATATTAGGGGTAGTTCACAAGTTTGTGATGGTTCACTGCAGTGGACCCATACGAGTGTTCAGCAAAGGCTGGAGAGCTTTGACTACGATACTCATATTTGGTCGAAAATCAGCTTCATATTGCACACATAAGGCAACAACGGCAGCCATCTGTTTCCAGCATGTTATCAAGAGCTGAGTAAAAAGATTGTAGAAAATAAAAGTATCCACTACCAAGGAAAAAGTACCAGAAAAGAAAACTTCGAAACAATAACCCCATTGAAGATTCATTGGTTAAAAATCTCATCTTTCGTTACCTTTGCAACTGCTTTGGGAGGGTATTCCCCATTTAGTTTAGCATCGACACATTGCTTCACCTTATCTTCACTGAGTTTTGGCGTTGCCTAAACCAATTCAGAATTATGCTATAGTCAGCTTGAATGAGAGCTTTGAAATCTGTGACCTAACAATGATTTTGAAGAATGCTAAAATAGCATGCACCCAAAATGAGTTACTGGTATGGTTGAAAGAAAATGAGATGAAGTTTATACCCATGTTACAAGGCTCTGCTGTCCACGCGGCAGAGTATGATCAACAGGCTTCCGCCCAGTTAGGAGTTCCAGCAGGACAACACCAAAGCTATAAACATCACTCTTTGAACTCATTTGTCCTGTCATAGCGTATCTGCCATTCAAGATAGGAATTTTAGGTAAAAGCATCTCTAGGTGCTTTACAAATAAAGGAAGACAAATGAATACATATGAAGAAGGATGGAAAGCAAAAATTCCAAACAGCAAAAAAAGAGCTTACTCTGGAGCATGATAGCCAAAGGTTCCAAGCACACGTGTTGAATGAAGACGTGCTGCTGCATCTGGGGCTTGATTTGACAAATCGAAATCAGAAATCTTAGCAACATCTTCATCAAAAAGTAGTACATTGCTGGACTTTATATTACGATGGATGATATGAGGCTCTGCTTTTTCATGTAGATATTCAAGTCCTCTTGCTGCTCCTACAGCAATTTTAACTCTTTGTGCCCATGACAAGATTGGACCCGGCTCTGCTCCTTTTACACCTTTCTTTCCTGTATCCATTAAAGAAGACATCTATAATTTGGCAGGAAATTGCAAGAACAGTAAACTCTAAAACAAGAGATTTACAATGTTCTTTACCAGTATCGCTACCTGAGTCAAAACAAAGAAAACTAACATGAAAGCACTTACCATGAAGAACATCATGGAGAGATCCTTTAGAAGCATGCTCATAGGCAAGAACACGAAGAGGGCCATCAACACAATAACCAAAAAGCTCGACAACATTCTCATGTTTAAGTCTTGATACCATGGAAACCTATAAAGTTACATGGCAGCAATTTAATATAATCCGAAAGTAGCACTCATTATAGCACAGTAGAGGCTATGAAGATAAATGAAACAATAAAGATAATGCATGCATTTTCATTAGGCTGAACCTGGGCTAGAAACTCTTGGTCCGGTTGCTTACTGGAATCCAACTTCTTGATGGCTGAAGCTTGCCCACTTTTTAGAACACCAAAATATACTCTTCCATATGAGCCCTCACCAATTAAAGAATTTGTACTAAAATTATCTGTTTTCTCCTTCAGCTCATCAACAGAAATGTCAGGAACAGCTATAGGTTGAATATTTATAGTTTTTGTTTCTCTAGGTGGAGCTTCTTTCACATAATAAGATCCAGCATTATTCATTGAGTTATTCGGCACATAAGGTCCATTTTCAGAAGCTTTACGAAAATCATCTTCTTCACAACAGGCAAAGCAACTCATGATTGTTTCTCTTCAATGAAGGACTCACTGGAAAAGCCAAAGTATTGTTTTCACTTAGCATATATAGAAAATCTTGTCCTTACAACATAAATTCATCAAAAAACAGTTCAAAAATGCATCATCACAAACAAATTTCAATTGCTCAAACTTTTCAAAGCTCCAAAACTCCAAACAAGTTACCAAAATGAATCAAAATTCAGAACAGTCTTTCCCTCTACTGAATCAAACCATTGTCAAATGTCAAAAACGTTAGAACCTTTATTTTGGTTTCTTAGTGCTTTTTCTTTTTCAATTGTTTTTACATAAGAAACACAGAACATGGATCATGATTTAAATTTAAACAGAGAAAAAAAAATCCTCAGATAAATAATCAACCAAAAAGTAATCCCAGTAACAGAATTTCATATCAATATAGCATATGATTACAATTTTTTTTTTCCAAAAACAGGAAAAAAAAATTAGCCAACAATTGTGCTATTTACAATCCTTAATTCGTGTGAAACAGAAATCAAACAATTTTATTCCGTTTACTTGGTTTCCTTCCTCTGCAACCATACGAGAAAAATGGAAAAAACCCACACAAACAAATCGTTAATACAACAAAACCCGTGTCATAAAAACACGACCAAATTCCGAAACACACAGTTTTTGGAAGCAGAATAGTGAAAATTCTCACCCTTGTCAGAGGATGCAAGTTTTGATACACTAAGCGTTGAGTTAAGCAAGCTGCTTACTTTCACACTTGAGACAACAAGGCGAATGACCTTAAGACCGGCTAAGGTGCGCATGTTTGACCAGAAAGGCGCAGGATAGAAAGATGCCATGCAAATTTGGTAAGCTCATAGAACTTAATGAGTTGGCCTGTCTCTGTCATTGAATGCTTGACTTACGTTAGTTAAACCCGAGAATTGTGGGTTTTTTTTTTCATATTATATTTGATTACTCTGATCTAGTTGAATTTGACAATGGTATGGTTTTAATTATACTATTTCATTTTTGTACGAAAGATTTGGATCTGGAAAGGGAAGGTAAAAAAACAAAGCAGAAAGAACCAAAACAGAATGAGAGAAATGATAGAAGATGATTGGCATTTAGCAATTGACAGAGCAAAAGTGTGTCATTTGCTGGAGTTAGCTGGCAAGGATTGATAAGGAATTAATCCCACTTGGAATTTACATGATAACAATAATGATGTATTTGGCATTCTTCTCATTTGTTCATTGCTTGCATTGAACTACATCCTTCTTACCTAATTCTGAAAATCTTACTGGGTTTTGATTTAGAGTGCCACGTAACGCATACAGTGTTTTGTTTAGCAATTAGAAATAATCAGTTGCATGGCCTACAAACGTGCACTATGAGAATGGTGCCAAGGAGATGCAGGCATAAAGCATTGTACTGGGCCTAAATTGCACATTTTCTCGGGTGTGGCCCTAAGTTCAATGAGCTCGGTCAATATTGTTCCCTTGTTTTGATTCTCTTAACGGGCTCAACCATTGGGCCCATAACTGAGAGCTGATATGAATCCATTCTGCGAAGAGAAATATGGGCGACTCCACAGAGAATGTACGAGCATTGACAATGGGATGCATGAAGTCTGCGGCGACGCATTACATGATTCCTTCAACTTTACATCAAAATAATGCAAATTTTGAACTTGAAACTTGAAAGTCAATAAGGCAGGTAGCTTATAGCCTAGCCAAGGTCAAATACAGCATGAGAATCTTCAATCATCAATGTTCTATATTTGTTTTTATTATATTTTATCAAATAAATGGTGAGGAATTATTATAAATAATATGGAGAAACTGACAACAAATTGAAGGAAAGTGACATGGACCCAAATGCCCATAGATTATTGTTGCAATTCTTAAATGTTGAAAAGACAAAATCAATTTCTCCTTCTTCTATTATTCAAAACATTGTATCCCGTTCAACTTACTTGGTCATAACCCCCTTAAGAATTCACGTATCTATGAGGGAATACATCACATGATTTTACATTTAACTAATAGTGTTGAATGATTTCAATATGGGTATTGAAATTGTTAATGAATTTGAAGATGCCCAATTGAAGAAGGCAAACAAACACATTTGGGAAGATGCTTTTCTTTCATTTTCTTTAGTCATAAGTTATTCGCTTTTGTGAATTGACATTTGCTTTTCATAAAAGGGAATGAAACAAAGCAAAACAAATTTGGTTTGAAGGTGATGAAAGCATTGCCAATAAATGAAGAAAATATATTTTTCTCTCCACAAAATATCTCAAAAACAGATAACACAATTCAATCCACCAGCATCCATTGTTGCTTTCTCATTACAAGCTAACTTGCTTTTCATACTGGGACCATTGTATGTAGATGTTCCTTATAATATCATATGATCTATTAAAACAAGTTTACCATTTAACCTGGGTTGGGATCAAGTTTTTCATAAGTTCAACCAGTGACATTGTCTTGGGGCAAATAGTTGACCGTATCAGTTCCATGTGAAGTAGTGGAGAGAGAGGTTCATAGGAACCTCGGATAAATTTTGAAGACAAAAGAAAGAAGAGAAAGAAAGAAAGAACGAAGGTTATAAATTAAATAAGTTGGACATGCATTCTATGTACATTTGGTCCATATTCCGCAACAGGCTCCATCCTTCCATACCCATTCACATCAGCTGCCAGCCATTTGGTCTGCAGGACCAGGGACCGCATCATCGTATTCGTGTGCATGCATGCGCACGCGCACACGTCACACAATTTCTTGACCTTTTTAGGGCTCGTTACCTTTACTTCAGGACTCTATTGTTCTACCATTTGGTCCCCCGGTTATTGGTGTATTCCATATGGAAGACGGCCTCCTAACTCATTGAATTTAATTTAAAATTCAAACACTTAATATATATGTTCATATTACTTTTTGCTTTCTGTTTTTTTGTTTTTTTTTTAGAGAAGAAAACAACTTGAAACTGTGAATTGATAGTCTCGGAACTGTAAATCATTCATTGTTCATGAGCCATATGACCCATTTTTTTTTGTACCTACACGGAATTCGTAGGTGCAGGGTCCATAATAAGATAGTTTGGCTAGGTTCTTGAGGCATCTGGACTTTGTTGTACTAATAGGATATGTTCTTATCTTCTTCTACCCGTTGCTTTCCCTTAGCGAAATGGAATCAGTAAACGACATGTACCATCAAATAATCCATCTCCCCTGGGGATTTTAGTGCAATTTCAACTCTCTTTGGACTCCTCTGACCACCCCCCCCCCCCCCCCCCCCCCCTCAATTACTATTTACTACAGTATTTTGTCCCCGGAGGCTTTTCTTTTTCAAGGCAAAAGGTTGTCGGCGTTGAATTCGTGCAACGCGTTCAACAATATACCCAGAATCATCGTTTACAATAAGTTACTGCATTGTTAACTTGAAGAAGATTGCGGAATTGAACCTGAAATGGTCTAAAATGAACTATATTCGATTCTGAAGACAGATTTTTTGACGCATACATTGAATGAACTCTTGAGCTAGGTACTCAACAGAAAAATAAAATAATAAAAAGCATTACAGCTAATGCTTTTGTTTAAGAAGTATCTATAACCTCCTTGTAGTATAACATCTACTTTTGACCAAGAATCAAATCTAAAAATCTGATCTTACCATGACCACGTTTTGGTCGTCTTCTTGACTATTACAGTGGAAAATCCTTAATTTTTTTTTTCCTGAATGCTTTTTATTAATGTTGGTAGTACAAGTTTAGCGGAAATTATTAAATGCAATGCATCCAGCAGCCAAACTTTGTCCCCACAGTAGTTTAGACTGAATACTAACAATGGCAAAAGCACTTTATAATCAAGCGATTAAGATTGGTCATTTTTTGGAAAAGGACACCGCTGGGTTGAATTGTCGCTATCAGCTTGTCTAGATTCCTCCCTTGCTGGAGTTTTGCCCACAGAAATTCAACAGTAACTCTGAAAAATTACAGTAATCATTTTCAGGTGTTCTGTGCAGGTGAAGGGAAAATTCCACTTTGGATTAGTTTGATACCTATCTCACGATTATCTCCAATCTTTTAATATTCGTTTCATTTTAATTTTTACTGTTTCTGTCAATTAATTTCAGCTTGCAGAGCTATTGCTCTGGCATGAATCTCAGAATATATGCCTACTATCATACACAGTAAAACGACAGTTGTTGTTATCTTTTAAGAAGCTTAAAATGCCGTCCTTTTATTGAATGAAGTTTGAGTGAGAGTTAACGAGTATTATGAATTACTTCTTTGCCTTAATAGGTGAAATTTTTTTTTTTTAAAAAAAAAAAGTGGTGGTTGTGGTGACTAAAGTGAACAAAATAAAATATTTAAAACGCATGTGATAATAATGTCAAATTAGTGGCTTAAAGTTAAAATTTTGTAAAAGATTAAAGACCAAAGTGAAATTTTCTCTCAGTGATAATAAAAAGTTCAGATTTTTCACCGGGCATCATCGTTCACCAAAGCTAGAAGAAACCAGAAGAGAGGGCTCGAAGACAATGGCGTTGAAACCAATAGAAACCTGAAACGGGTCAGGAACGTGAAAAACACAACGTCCGTTGCTCTAAACTTTTGCCATAACGCGAAATTGAAAACAGTAACCAGGTAAGATAGTGCAAGTACAAAACTGACATGGTAAAACATTCTAACCCAACAAAACAGACAAACAAGTTAAGCATTCGAGCCAATGAAATGTGAACACGTGGTCTAATCTACCACCATTGCGGCATTTCACTGTGTTGGGAGCGAGACACACCGTGCGTGGGGCTTGGATTCCAAAACGTTGCGTCAATAAAATAAATAAAAAAGTGCACTACACCTTCTTGCCACTGAAGCCACATTAATGTCACATAAAAACGCCCTCTCTTTTCCAACTTTTCCTAAATTTCCTCACCTTCTCTTTTCTCTGTGTGCTTTTCGGTGAGCTTGACGGCTCTCCCAGGTCAGAATCTCCAGCAGCTGACAAATTCGTTGCTCCCTGCCAAGTTTTCTGCTTTTTTATTCGCTAATTTCATATAAAGTTGTGTGCTTTTGAAGTTTTTAGAGCTAAAGTTCTTTTCATGAGCTCGATAACGAGGTAACATTTGGAACTTTCAAGTAATGGAATTCTAAGGTCTTGGTTTTGGGGTTTTGTTATTGGCTTTCTGGTGATTAGTTGATTAGCGAGTAATTTTGGGATTTTGAGCATACGGGCAGCTCCCGAGTCTTGTTTGGATCCATGGATGTGTTGGTGAGCAGTTTTTGGATTATCTGGGACATACAGAGGAAGATATATGAGATAATTTTTGGAGTTTAATATTTGTGGGTGTTTAAGATGCTAGATTATAAGAGAAAGTGTTGATTTTTTTTGTTTGTTATTGTGTTCTTTTTCTTTATTGTGCAAGTGTTGGTTGAATTGGAAGCTGGTTTTATTGATTCTCTGGTGGTTGTCCAATCTATATGAATGGAGGCTAAATTTGGAGGCAAGGTCAAAAATCTCTATGGGCCAGTGGCGTCGGATTTAAAAACTGTTGGTAAGAAGAGCTTGGAATGGGATTTGAATGATTGGAGATGGGATGGTGATCGTTTTATTGCTAGTCCGTTGAAATCTGTAACACCAGATTGTAGAAATAGGCAGTCATTTCCTGTTGGACCTGAAATACCGACAAATGGGGGTCAGTCAAATAGTTCATCATCTTGTTCGGAGGATCTTGGGAATGAGAAAGGGAAGAGGGAATTGGAGAAGAGGAGGAGGGTCGTGGTTGTTGAAGATGAAGAATTGACTAATGATGAAGCTGGATCACTTAATTTGAAACTTGGCAGGCAGGTTTACCCTATAGCAGATGGGGATGTAAAGAGCGGGAAGAAGACTAAGATTGTTGCGACTGCTGCGAGTCGCACGGCTTGTCAGGTGGAGGATTGTCGGGCTGATCTTAGCAACGCCAAGGATTACCACCGGCGGCATAAGGTTTGTGATATGCATTCAAAGGCAACTAAAGCGCTTGTGGGAAATGTTATGCAGAGGTTCTGCCAGCAGTGTAGCCGGTGAGTGCCTTGCTTATATGACTAGTAGTTGCTTTCTTATACATGAAACTTACTGAGTGAGAGAGCAGTAAAAAAAAAAAAAAAAATTACTTGTACGTGACCTGTGTAATATTTGGCTAATGTTGTTTAAATTTGAGTAATCCTGCTTTAGTTATTGTGGTAGAAAAGTGTTTTATTTAGATGCAACTTGGTTATCTTATGGGCAGGTTTCATGTTCTTCAAGAGTTTGATGAAGGGAAACGAAGTTGTCGGAGGCGTTTGGCTGGCCATAATAAACGAAGAAGGAAAGCACATCCTGAAAATGTAGTCAATGGAGGGTCCCTGAATGATGAAAGAGGCAGTAGTTATCTATTGATTAGTCTTCTGAGAATACTTTCGAACATCCACTGTAAGTATTGGATATGATGATGCTTTACTTTTCTGCTTTAATGAGACTCTGTAATCACGGAAATAGGTTTTGAATGATATCAGTGCTATTGTGTTATATTACATAATGAATTTATTGAGCACTTTGATGCTGTGAGAACTTGACATAATGAATTTATCAAGCACTGTGATGCTGTGAGAACTTAGTTTGTGATGTCACCAGCTGAAAATTATACCTAATAACGATTGTGTGAGACGAGGATTGATGAGTCTTTGACCCATTTACATGCTTTTCTTTCTGTAAAAATTTCAACATGCTGGAATCTTAGGCTGAACTAATGAAAATAGGAAATATTGAACTTAGACTTGATATTAGTCTTTCCTCGTCTGTTTTCATTTTTAGCATACATAACCACATGGTTGTTTCCTTCTATGAATTGCAGTGAACATCTCTGATCAAACAAAGGATCAAGATCTGCTTTCTCATCTTGTCAGGAACCTGGCTGGTGTAGTTGGTACAAATAACGTAAGAAACATATCTGGGTTGGTGCAAGGATCTCAAGGTTTGCTAAATGCTGGGACATCCAATAGGAATGCCGAAAGGGTGCCAGAACTGGTCTCAACTGGTCCTGAGCCAGCTAGACATACTGGTCCTGAACCAGCTAGACCTTCTGATTCAGCCTATAAGATAGATCATTGCATTGGACTCTCAGACCCTCTTAGAACTGTTGGCCAATGTGGGTCCATACCTGCTTCTGATTTGATACAAAAAGGAATATCTACACATGATGCTGCAAATGGAATTTTACAAGGTCTATCAGGTTCCCAATCCATGGAGATATTTCCATCAAGAAGCAGCCTTTCAGCCAACATAAATGAAGTGGAGGCTACATTTGGGGAAAGTACGATGAGGAACATTGATTTGAATAATGTTTATGATGATTCTCAAGACCATATTGAAAACCTAGAGCGGTCTCACGCGCCGATAAATCTAGGGACTGGGTCTCTCTATTCCCCTCTATGGGTACAGCCAGACTCTAACAAGTCAAGTCCACCCCAGACAAGTGCTAATTCAGATTCAACTTCTAGCCAGTCACCATCTAGATCCAGTGGAGAGGCTCAGGTATATTATTTATTGGCATCACATGTCTTTGCTTTTGACATTTTATTGATACAGAGATATTGAGAAGGCAAGGTGAGTGCTCAAATTTATGGGCTTTCTTTTTCAGGAGTGACCAATACTTATTGCACAATCTCAACTTTATATTGATTCTTGTGTGTTTTTGTATTTTGTATATAAACAGTGTCTTTCTTACTGGAGTATTGCTTGTTTGTCTTCTGTTCTAGAAAGAATATTGGTTTCTGTTTCAGTTTGAATGAGTCAATACTAATAAAGCATGATTTACTATGGGCACCCATAATTGTTACATTGGCCTGAAATAATTGTCTCTCTTGATCACTCTTTCTTTTCCTGATTTTCAGAGTCGCACAGACCGAATTGTTTTCAAGCTCTTTGGGAAAGAACCAAACGATTTCCCTGTTGTTCTGCGAAGACAGGTATCTTCTGGGTGCAGAACTTTTGTTGATAGTTTCTCTTATAGATAATTAAATTTGGTAAAATATTTTCAATTTTCAGGTCCTCGATTGGTTATCCCACAGTCCTACAGATATTGAGAGCTATATAAGGCCTGGCTGTATTATTCTAACGATATATCTTCGGCTGGGTAAACCCTCATGGGATGAGGTATGCTGCTTTGGAGTTGCTGAAAGTGTGAATACATTTTTTTCTTTGGGTATTTATCAAAAGGGTAATTCGATGATTCTCATTTAGGGATAGGACTACTAATTTTCCTAATTGTTTTTGTTACATATAGCTCTGTCGTGATCTGGGCTCCAGTTTGAGGATACTTCTTGATGGTTCAGATGACCCATTTTGGAGAACAGGATGGTTGTATGCTAAGGTGCAGCATACTGTGGCATTTGTATATAATGGTTTGATCTCTATGCCTATGTGTGTGTGCGTACGCACGCGTGTGTTTGGAAAGTTATTGTGGGGACGAAAGAGCTCTTTGGAAACCACTTTTCATGTGTGGTATTGCGCATGTAAGAAAACATTTTTATTTTTTATTTTTTATTTTTTTGTTATATCTGTTTTGCAGGTCAGGTTGTTTTAGACACACCTTTGCCTCGGAAAAGCCATAAAAGTTGCAGGATCTCAAGTATCAAGCCGATTGCAGTGTCTGTGTCAGATAGAGCTAAATTTATAGTTAAAGGCTTCAATCTTTGCCAGTCCACTACAAGGTTATTTTCTTCTTCTGTGGATGTGCCAATACCTTACTCTCTTCCTTGCAGTTGAGTAGATAGGATGGAAAAGCATCTCGTGTTTTCATTTCTTTCCTTTTGTCTTTATTTAGTTTAATAGAATTTTTTGAAATTATTCTGTTCACTTCAAAATTAAAAAGTTTTTAGTATTTTCTGATTTCAGGTTACTCTGTGCTATGGAAGGAAATTATTTGCTCCAGGAAACAGGTTATGATTTGCTGGATGGTGCTGGTACAGTCAATGAGCCTGATGAGCTCCAGCACCTGAGCTTCACCTGCCCTATGCCGAATATTTCTGGGAGAGGATTCATCGAGGTTTGGACATCTTTTGATGTTTCTCATCACGTTCTGTATTTTGGCTTTTTACATTGAACTCTGCTCAAGCATTGTATCAAGTAAATTTGGTTTAGTCGCGTCGAAATGAAGTTCTTGTATGGAATTGGCTTGAATTCAAAATTTGTGGAATATAGAGATCAAAATCCATAAACTGTTCATCATATGTTATCATTCTCCTTGAACTAAGTGTAGTTATTGTGTCAAAGCTTGTTTCTCTCTCTCATTCGTGTGTAAACCTTTTCATACATTTAACAGAAGGTTTTGGTCATTTGGTTCTATCAGGTTGAAGACCATGGTCTTAGCAGCAGCTTCTTTCCATTTATAGTTGCAGAGCAAGAAGTGTGTTCCGAGATTTGTATGCTTGAGGGTGCAATTGAGGCAGCTGAGATTTGTGACGACTCCCAGAAGATTGCTGAGAAGACAGTAGTCAAGGATCAAGCACTGGACTTTGTGCATGAAATGGGTTGGCTTCTTCATAGGAGTCACTTGAAGTTTAGGTTGGGTCAGTTGGATCCAAACTCCGGTCTCTTCCCTTTTAAACGGTTTGGGTGGCTGATTGAATTCTCGATGGAACACGATTGGTGTGCCGTAGTGAAGAAACTCTTGGGTATTCTGTTTGATGGAACAATAGATACTGGAGAGCATACTTCCATTGAGCTCGCATTATTAGATTTGGGTCTCCTTCACAGAGCAGTTCGGAGAAATTGCAGGCCAATGGTGGAACTATTATTACAATATGCCCCAGATAAAGTATTGGGTAAACTAGGAGCGCAGCAGAGTCAGCTAGTGGATGAAGCTGGTTGCAGCTTTACATTTAAACCGGATGTTGTTGGACCAGCTGGATTGACTCCGCTTCATCTGGCAGCTTGTAGGGACGATGCTGAGGATGTGTTGGATGCCTTAACTGATGATCCTGGATCAGTAAGTTTCCATCTGTTACTATATGCAGTATACCTATTCCTAGTTTCTTGATACTTCTCTATTTCTGAATATATCGTTGTGTTTGTGGTTCTGCTTAATTTCTTTGTATTGTTCTATGTTTGAGCCTCTTTCATAATGCTGATGTGAATGTTCTTGTTCAGTTGGGAATAAAAGCATGGAAGAGTGCCCAAGACAGTATAGGTTTGACGCCAAATGATTACGCATGCATGAAAGGCCACCACTCCTACATCCATATAGTACAACGGAAAATCAACAAGAAATCATCACAAACTGGGCACCTGGTGCTAGATATATGTGGTAGCCACTTAGACAGCAACTCCAATTCAAAACTAACAGATGGGAATAACAAAGTAATTGGCTTGCAGACTGAAAAGATCAATAACAAAGTAATGCAGCGCCAGCATTGCAGGTCATGCGAAAAGAAGGTGGCTTATGGTAACATGAGAACATCACTAGTCTACAGGCCTGCAATGCTCTCGATGGTGGCCATTGCAGCTGTATGTGTTTGTGTGGCACTTCTCTTTAAAAGCTCACCCGAAGTTCTCTACATTTTCCGGCCATTCAGGTGGGAACTGCTCAAGTGTGGATCCAGCTAAGTTAGTTACACATTGACTTCCCGTGGGCAGCAGTGGGGACCTTTTTTTTCCCCCTGTTTCCTGTCCTGCCTTCCACATAATAAGAATGTAGAAATCATGCAGATTTGTATGGATTTCGGAGGAAAATAATACTGTGTAAGTGTTAATTATAGTTCATTTTACTTGCAAATATATAGTGAAAAGTTTCAGCTACATTCATGGGCTTCGTCAGACATTTTATCTTATGCTTTGCTTGAGCCAGGTTCCCGAGGGAAGAAAATGATAATATGGATGGGCACAGCATGATATTTATTGTGCGTCTCCGTGCGTGGGCGTAAAAATTTAGAAACCAAGTGTTTTTTTATTATTAATATATTTAAATTATTTAATAAATAAAATAAAAAATATATATTTAATTAATATTAAATAAAAAATTTTATAATTTTTTTATTATATTAATTAAATAATTAATTTTTTATTTATTATAAATAAATATATTTTTTTATATTTTATTAATTAAATATTTTTATTACGTTAATAATATTTATAATTTATCTAAAATTTTATTAAAAATATAATATAAATAATTAATTAATTATTCAATAAATTATTAATATATACAATAATAATAATGACAGATAACTAAGGTTTGTTCTTCCTACTACAAGATGTGAATGGCAGCACCACCACGACCACCAAGCACAAACCCCAAGCTCCAAACGTTACTTAAACTTACTCTTCCTCTTCATCGTCATCTTCTTCTTGTTCAGTTGCGGCTCCTAAAAGGAGACTCTGGGGAAATGGATGTACGATGAAATGTCATCTGTGATGGAATACATGCGTAAGCTTCAATTTCCTTGGACATCCTCGACTAATAATAATGTGATTGAGGATTTTCAGATATGGGGGATGCAAAACACATGGAGCACACGTTTGAACAGATGCGTGCTGACCGTATGAAAGCAGACACCAATACATTTTGCTGTCTTATCAATAGATATGCTAATGCAGATCTCTTCCATAGGGTTATCGGCAGTGTTAGCAAGGTTGTCTGCAAAACTTGAGATACCGGAAAATACTACACTCTATAATGCAGTAATATCCAGCATGTGCAAAGGCTGATGATCTGGTGGAGATGGTGAGAGTTTACAGGAGGATGAAAGAGAAGCATCTCGACCAGATTCTTAAACTTTCTCCGTCGTGATGCAGGCTATGCAAAGGACGGTATGAATGACAAGATCTATGATCTAGAGCAGGAGAACTTGCAGTTACTTGCTGATGGTCCTAAAAGTGATTAGGCCAATGGAATGAAGAATCTGATTGAGAATGTGAACCAACTGCAAACACCATATATGTCCAAGTTTTGTGTGTTTGAGACTGAGCCATATCATCGGAATCGCTGATTTACCTGCAATATGTCATGTGTAAAACTACTCCGACTATTCTTTTTGACATCTTTCCTTGTTTAGTGGGAAACTATTTGGCTGTCCTGATTGTGCACGTACAGATTTGAGGTGCCTGTAGAACTGGTTAGTGCATTTCCGCAAACTTGAGGAGATTCTTTGTTATTTGAATTGCTAAAATCTCTTCTTCCCGTGATGTGAAGTGGCATTAGTGTGACTATTGTACTTTTGCTTAATTTTAAAAGTAACGACAACTGAAGCATTTGGTAACTACCCATTTTTTGTTGGACAGTTTGTATTTACTAATCACTAATTCACTTACAGAGAGAGTGAACATAATATTTCAGCATGGATTCCATTGTGTGTGCGTGTGTTTTTTGTAAGACTCTTTTCTATACATAACATTGCAGTTGCAGGTAACCATTGTACCTTAAGCAGACGTGAATCACTCATATTTAACTAATTAATTCATAAAACAAGACAAAACCGCTTGAAGCAATAATCTCTGGCGCATCAGAATAAAATTGTTGTATTTTCACTTGAATTTATACCTGACATGACCTACTTAGGCTGGTTTGGTATGTCCTAAAATTTTCAAACCCTTCAATGTTTGCGTGAAAGGAAGTTGACAGACTCACTCAATCCATTAACTTTGTTCTAACCAGTCAATTAATTTATATCTAAGTTGCAGCTGTTAGCTGCCCGGGGGCAATATGCTCTCGTTTAATAAAAGTCAGTGGAATCACTTCTTGGTTTAGTTGTTAGCTTCACTGAATGAATCTCGCTGCTTTGCATTTTTGTAATATATTCTCTTTAAATTTGATCGTATCTCAATGTCTCTTCGCAGTTAAAGCTCAACTGACGTAAACAGTATCAAACATGTTAAATCAGAAGCACTTCAAAATTTCTAATCATTTGATGCGTTATGCGTATAATAAATCTTACATTTCTGATGGCAAGTTTCTTGCCACGACTTCAAACTCTCTCTCTCTCTGTGTATGTATATATACATCTATATATATATATATATATATATATAGAGAGAGAGAGAGAGAGAGAGAGAGAGAGACGTGCATGAAAAACATGCAAACATTAATGCTTCCTATGCCTTTTTAATATTTCTCTGTATTTCTACGCGTTTGATGCTCTTTCCTCGGTTTGTTTAATAATGGCTCAAGTGGCAGGTGCTGATGGAACCGAGTCGCTGATAATTGAGTCAGCAGAGATTGGAAGAAGCATAAGATCTTCATTTTCGTAGTGTTACACATGACAATGATATTAGTAACGATGAATTTCAGCCGCAGTAGGGGGCTGTTGAGAGAGTGCCAACTGTGGAACGGATTACAACACTTCATCCCCACTAGTTCTATGGCAGAAGTTCAATATTTCCATCTTTGAGTTTCCGGCTTTACTTCCTTTCGATTCTTGCAATAGAGTATTTCTGGGATAAATATGTAGAAAACTAATATCTAACCACCAAAAAATAATTAAAATTTTTTTAAAAACTTATCAAATTAAATCGAGAATCAAAAATAAAAACTGGATGTGTGATTGCTAGTTAAAAACTGGATGGCATGTAAGTTATATGAAATATCATAACAGCTCTGTTTACATCAGTGTTTTCAAACAAGTTTAATATTGAAAGCAGAAAAACAAAAAAAAAAATTAAAATTGACAACAATTGATTACAGGATAAAGGTAACAATCTGCGGGGAAACATAGATAAAAGGGTCCATTTTCAATGATCTTGGGAAACATAGATAAAAAGATCTATTTTCAATGATCTTATTCTTCCTTCTATGTGCTCAAATTTGAACCCGTTATTCCAGATTGTGAAGGAGTAGTAGTTTTTATTTATTCATTTATTTATTTAACTTAATTTACCGCCTTTTGATGATTTAATTTCCCCATGCAATACGCAAAAATAGATTCAAAAACAACTGGGAAAGCAATAAGAACGACAGCCACAAGGCCTAAATGATACTGGTGAAAACCATAATAATCTTGTAGAAAGGAGCTAACTCATCAAAAATTGTGCTTTGAAGAATAACCTTGAGCTAGTCATCTAGTTTTCCTGCAAGAGCCAATAACAAGGTTGATTCCCCACAGCCTGGAGGATCAAGAAGATGAGTGAGCCTGCACCCAAAAGGCCTCTGCCGGTGAAAAACTCTACCCTCTTAATTGATATTACAAACTCTTTTTCTAGCAGTAATGATATTAAAATTCCAGTAGATATGGTATTTCATGTATGTAGTTTGATACCATTACTAGGATGGCTTGATGATGCCGCTGACATCTTTTAGAATGCTTATCTTGGCTGCTTGAGGCTTGCTCTTTAATACGTTTTTGAAAACCTGTTCAGGTATTAATGAATTTGTTTAGAACACCTGTGGCTACTTTTTTGGTACAGATGGAAGTGTATGCACAGGTCAATTTAATCTTTCTTTAACATTATGAATTACAGGTTTGAGCAGAAAAAGATCATCCGAGTACATTTCTAGGGTTAAAAAAAGAAGCTAATTACTTACAGAAAACATGCTCGTGACAAAAGTTCCTTAGGGTAGGAAGAACGTGAAGGTGATTCAAATTCTGAAGTCATTCTTATTTCTAATTGCTTCTTTTTTTTTTTTTTTTTAATTGAAGAAGTTAGTCGAGCTTGTTAAATAATTAGTTGATTTTTTTTTTCGAATTTGCTTGATTAATTCTAGTTTGTTGACAACTTTTACGAATTTTACTTCGTGCAGTCTTGGTGATTAGATCTTGGTTTTAATAAAGAGGCTTCCCTGGTACAATCTCACACTCTGCTTCCCCAAACAGATTCTTGTACCTTACTTCTACAGCAGCAAGTAATTTCACATTTATTCTCGATATGCTTTATGAGTTTCTCAATGAAGGGACGTCTTTCGACACCTCCAAGCTTGGTAACGTCAGTCACCTTCTTCCCTTCATACCCACTTGTACCCCTTCCTCCTCCATTTTTATTATCTACGTCCACCAATGAAGTTTTAAGGCGTTTTAAAGTTGATAGTCTTTCAATTGCTGCCCGCTGCAACTGAAGTTCTTCATCCTCAGAATCTGTATCAATATCATGGCTTGAACCAAGCTTGTGACATGGTGACTTGATATTTTCTTCTAGAGCTGTTAGTTCCCCCTTTTTTTATTCTCCTTGATATGCAGGCTTATGCTCTTGAGCTGCCTTAACTGTTAAGCTTATAGGCAAAAGCTTATGTATGTAGTTACTGCAATCTTAAAACACTGCGTTCACTTTTTCACTGGTAAGTCCACGCGTATTTCTTCAGGATTTTACGCTATTTCCTTCCATGCAGAGGCACTTTGTTTGCTGCCTTTATTGGATTACGTAGACCAGTCTTTTGTATTGTTTTTGCGTTCATTTCATTTGTTTTTGATTGTCTGTCTGTATCTTCGCTTTTAAATTTGGTGGGAATCATGAATTTTTGTCGTTTATATTCTGGAATTAAAGAGAAAAAGAGAATTTATATAAAGCCATTAACTTTTTTTGGTCACAAAGTTGTGTCTTCATCTCCTTTACAAGTGTTCTTTTTAAGAGGCATAACTTTTCTTTCCACTTGATAATTATTCATTACTTCAAATTAGACACAGACCCCTTTTTTTTTTGGCATTATCACCTTGCCAATTTTCCCACCATCCAAACAAAATCATATGATTTAACAAAAGCTTCTAAATGTGGATGCTCCCCCACTTTCACTCTTAAAATTTTTCAACATTATAGCAGCATGCAACGATAGCATTGCTAGAAATTTATTGAAAAAAAAGGGTGAGCACTTCCTCTGTTTTCTTGTTAGGCAAGGCTCCAATCCATTCATCATTTCGGTCCATTATTGAAGTTGACGAGTATGGGAGTCTGATAAGATAAAAATGGGGTGTGAATAGCACGAATCTTTAATAGCTCATGTCAGAGAACTTGCAAATGGAGTGAATATAATAATACAAAGAAGTTTCAGTTCTTGCAATGTAAAAGCAAGCAAGCTTGTCGAACTATCAGGTTTCTCCTCGGAAGATTATAATGTTTGTACTTCATTAAATTTGGCATACATCCCTTGTCATAAAGGAGAGAAAATGTATGACAAGGAAGGGGCTGGTCATTTCCAGAATTTTTCATGCTTTGCACATTCAAACTTAATCCCTAAAGTTTATGACCTTATATGAATGAGTTTATTATTGAGGAAGTCTCTGCAATGATATTTTTGGCAGTAACCATTCCTCTACAATTATGCCATTGATTGGAATTATCTGTACAGTGAAAAGTTTGAAAGAATGTCCTCCATGATAGCCTATTCCTTGCACAGTTTCCAATCCCCTCTGGAATTTTGTTTTGAATACAATTCCTGTTATATTTGTTGAGGAATTATTATGATCTCTTAAATTTTTTAAAATCAGATTAAGAATGATAAATTTAGTTGCTTCATATATTTTCTGGTAATTTTACATATAGAAGAGAAACCAAGCCTTTTATTAAAGAAGCATTCACATCAGCTGCCCCATCATAGTAAACTTGGGACCAGAAGTCTGACTATATGTATATACTCATAGTAGAAATAAAAATTCGAGCGGTATAACCTTATAATGTTTTCTGGATTACCTCCTTAGGAAATTTAATTTCCCTATGCAGTAGGCAAAAAGGGATGCAAAGGCAACTGGAAAAGCAATGAGAACAAAAGCTACTAGGCCTAAACGATCATGATGAAAACCATAATAATCTCGTAGAAAGGAACTAACTGTTTTGAGCTCCCCATATATCATTATCTCTTTGTTTAGGTCTCCATACTGTGCTGTCAAGAGACCATTCAGGGACCAAGATGTTGGGCAAATCCAATAGCACCAAATCCACCACTTGGGAATTTTCTGCAAAATATGAGAATTTTAGCACGTGCAATGCACAAATATTTGTGAATGAAGAAAACGAAGAAACGAGTAGGAGAGGTATACCGGCCCTGGCAATAGGAAGCCTGAAAAAAGATTCAACACGGGATAAGTTGCAGCTGCCAATATAGAAGCTACTTCGAGACTTGGGCATACTGAAACTAGTAGCATTCCAAGATATGCAAAGTATAGAAATGTACAGAATGTGGCATAGAAATACCAGAAGATCTTGTATGCCGACCAATAGTACCCTATTGTTGGGTATGTAATGGCCGAATATATAATTGCGTGCAACATTATATAAGGTATTTCAATGGTTACCTGCAACATCAAAAATGATTGCTTCTATTATTATCATCAAAACATCCAAATCATTTAATTGCTTCTATTATTATCATCAAAACATCTAAATCATTTAATAACTTTTTGTTATGTTAACAGTTAAGCAACACTGGGCAGTAATGCTGAACCTGTGCAAAGGAATAAGCCCATGGAGAGTACATTCCAGCAAAATTTTCCCTGTACAATACAGTGCGCTCAGTTTCAACATATGGCTGTACTGATGCACAGTAGTTTATGCCCAAGAATATGACAGCAATGTACATTGATCCGAGTATGTCAAACAAATCCTGTTCATTATTTCTTCAGCAAAAAAAAAAAAAGATGTTTCTTAGTCTCACACCTATTAGAGAAATTAGCTTTCTTAAATTCAATTGAACCTAAAGACTTACATGTCTTTCCCTTTCTGCCACATTATTGCACCAAACAGCACTGCTGCCACAATCATAAACACCAAACGAGCCAAGTTATATTCAGGACTTCTCCAGTATGATAAGTGTTGTTTCCATAAGCACGCCAGATACTGTTCCCAACTACTTTGTGGAAAACGGGTAGGAAAGCGCAATTCTTTTGAACCTGGCTCTGGTTCACTCAACTGTTTCACCAATTCTGTGGTCTCCCTGAAAACCGCAGAAGATTATAAGAATCATGACTAGTTCATTGTCAGGATTTAAGTTCTTTTTCTAACTGGATTTGTAGATACATTTGACAACTTTAGGGAAAACAATCCTACTGGAAATAGCTTCAATGAAAAAAAAAACTTTTTAATTAGAACGTGAACAAGTTTTGTATTTATTACTCACTGATACAGAGGTGACTTCTTATAAATGTCAGCAAAATTTAATCCAAGTTCTGATTCCATTGATACAGAAGTGACTTCTAACATCCATGTTGCTGGATTGTAATTAGCTTTGATTTTTGGCACTCCTGCTAAACCCTGTTTGATGGTGAAAATAGTGAAAATCAGCAGCTTATGGATACTTTTTGCACATAAACATTGTTCTACTGAATGGATTAACTGACCAGACCAAATTCCAATATCAATTTTTAGGATATATAGAGTCTAATTTGACTAATCATAATTGGGGAAAACTGTGGTCATTTATGGCAAATGGGGTTATACCTCAAAGTATTCAATAAGATTGCTGGAATGATGACCTAGCATCCCCGAGTAAACAATTTGCCCACCCGTTTTCATTAGAATCAACTGCATGAACAGAGTGTTGGCATTAGTTGTATTTCCACATGATGATGTTATAGCCAGTATATAAATCAATCCAGTCACCAGAACTTCGAAAAGCATCAAGAGCAGCAGCGTAAAAAGAAATTGATGATTTGCCTGGTATCAACCCAGTAAGAAGGCTAGCAAAATTTAGCAAATCCAGAGTAGTTTCAAAACTGGAAGGAGATAGTTTTAGTACCTCATCAAAAGCCTCAAACACATCAATGCTTGGTTGGTGGATGGTGCAGACTGTCGTCCTTCCTGTGCAAACTACATTCTTAACAGCACGCATCACAATGGCAGCTGCCCTAGCATCTAAGCCAGATGTGGGTTCATCCATAAATATTACTGACGGATTGGAGACTAGCTCCACTGCGATTGTTAGCCTCTTTCGCTGTTCAGTGGACAGGCCGTTTTCACCAGGTATGCCAACTATTGAGTCTTTTATATCATCAAGTTCAATTGTTTCAATAACTTCTTCTACAAACCTCTGCATGACAGAAGAAGATGCTGCTGTGAGTTCATTACATAATCTCTTAAGATACTTTATTTAACTACTAATATTGCTGGTTTGTTTCTTGTCGCCAGCTCATTTTTGTAGTATATTTTTTTTTTTTTCATTTTCTTTTTCAGATATGTGGACGACGTATTGGGTTCAAGTACTTGTTCTAGAAAGATTGAAATCAAAGAGGATAATATGATTAGCACTTGTGGATAGAACATCATACTGCTTTTGTATCTGAATCAATCTCTGCTGGCAACCGCAGCCAAGTTGAGTACATTACTGATTCTTCTACAGTAACATGCGGAGAATGTATATCCGTCTGCTCACAGTATCCTGATATTCTGGCAAATGTCTTCTGGACTTTAGGATACCCTCCTACTCTTATTTCTCCTTCAATCATACCGCCAGTTTTCCTTCCGGAAAGAACATCCATGAGAGTTGTTTTGCCAGCTCCACTAACGCCCATCAGAGCTGTAAGAATCCCAGGCCTAAATGCTCCTGTAATATCATGAAGTAGTTGGAGTTTCTTCTGATTGAAACCACGCTTTCTCATTTCCTAAGCAGGAAGAATAAAATCAACGGGTAATCAGATTCTTCCTTGATGTAAAAACCCACGATAATTATGTATGACTAAAGATGTTGCACATAATTACCGGAGGGGTGTCAACAAAATATTTCACGTCCTTAAATGCAACCGTTAGAGGCTCAAACGGCAGGACCATCCTCCCTGTTTAGCAAAACGCATTTCCTTGCATTAGTAGATAACAAAAAGTCCTTCAATATACAGCGGGATATTAAACCAATTTGTCTCACCACTTTTTCTATTTTCTGCTTTAGCAGGGGGAAATTCAGCTAGAGTTGATTCATTGTCCAGTTTTGCGTCATTCTTACAGTCTTCTTTTCCCCGCAGTTGAGATAACTTCTTTTTTGATATGAATGCTCGAGACATCTTTGGAGCTGTATGAAGTCATACAGGTAAAGTACTGATTAGTTAAGCTGAACTCAAGTTTATACATGCTCCATCAATTGAAATAGTTAAATAAACTTACGTTTTAAGTAATTCAATGCCAAGATAAACCCGACATCAAAAACCATTGAGAAACCAATCAATGCCCCTAATGAAATCCAGTAGAAGTAGCCATCAAAGTTCAAACCATGACTAGTGAGAGTATACCTCCCTACGGTTGTATTTCCCTCAGAAGCCTGTGCAGGAGAATAAATTGAAGTTATTAACAAAGCCATTTCACTTAGTCCAACGTCAACAATTATTTACCATGAGTTCACCTTCTGCCAGCGGGGAGCTAGGAATTCATTCAGTGATAAACCTATTTCCGCATAGGTCATGGGAGAAATCCAAAATCCCCACGTCAACCAAGTTGGTAAAGAGGCTGCAAGGCCGAAGAGCAAAACTCTGTGAAGTAGTTGAATTATCTCCCCAGTATTTAGAGTAAAAAGAATTTTGGTTCGACTTACATCGTGGAAGAATGAAACCTCCAAACAAGAACATTAGCACCAAAATCAAAGAACCAGCGGTTGTTGCAACAACCATAGTTTGGAAAACAGAGGCAAAGAAACGGCACATTGATGTCGAGGCTAGATGAAGACCAAATAGCAGAAGGAACTGGCGAAGAAACCTAAACTCCATAGAAGAATCAATTCAGTGGCATATGGAATTTAGGTATATCAATTTCCAAATCTTGCATGTTTGCTCTGATAATTCTTACCTTTCTACTTGAGGGCTATAACCAATAACATAGTAAGTTAAAGCTGTCCAGATAAGAGATTCACCCAGTGAAATTGGAATCTTTAGGATAGATGCTGGAATAGAATAAGCCCATGCTGGGTACAGATAGAATGATCTATGTCTGTAAACCACTGGAAGTCTAATAATAGTCAAGGAAAGCTCTGCCACTCCATTTGTCATAAGTCTTACAATTGCATAGTACAGAGAACCCATCAAATAGTTTGCATGCATCAGGTCGATTTCCAATTGGGTACGCAGAAATACTGTCATTGTGATAAATGCTGTGATGACAAGCTGAGGAATAAGAAAATTCAAAATGTTAATTTTGGAAGGTTCGAGTGTTAAGCTGTAAAAACACCACAAAGTAGTAATGCTAATAACTGATAACCTGCGTTGTTTTGAAGACATAGACAAACGAGTTTCGTTTCATCAGAAGCAACTCTCTAGACATGCAAGCTCTAAATAAGTCCCACTTTTTTATAGTGTACTTGTTAAATGATACGGCATTATTATGACTCTGCGATTTGTCAAATGGTTTGGAGAGCTCCTCATCTAACTTCTTTCCTAGATAACTTTCTTTGAACATTTGGGAGAAACGATCAACTGAAATATAACTGTAAGGAATGTCAGTGTGGCACCAATATTGTCCTTGATCCTTCTTGGAGATTACCTGTAGATATTTTAAACCAAAGTATGTGAGAAGATCAGTATCATTTAATAGAAGAGGTAAAAATGCTTGTTTTTGCACCTCCTGCAGGAAGTCGGCAACACCCTTCCTTTCAGGGCACTTGAAGCCAATATCTTCAAAATACTGAAGTGCATGACTGCAAGGACCATGGTATACAATTTTTCCTTCCGCCATTAATATTACATCATCAAATAAATTGAAAGTTTCAGGTGCCGGCTGAAGAAGTGAAACCAACGCAGTTGTGTCTGTGATGTGCACCAATTGCTGAAGACAGGTAACTATCTGAAATGTTGTGGAACTGTCTAAGCCAGTTGATATCTCATCCATAAAGAAGGCTTTTTGGGGTCCGACAATCATTTCTCCTGCCATGTTAAATGCCAAGTGTAATAAGCAATGACATTTAGTTGCCGGAGGATTAGAAAAAAAGGAAAGCTGTCCAAGAGGTGTGTCTGTGTTCTAAGAATTAAGAATGGCAGAATTTTCAAGCAAACTGGAATTATTGCAACTAGAGAATTTCTTTTCTTTATTACCTGTCGTTAGCCTTTTCTTCTGGCCACCTGAAATGCCTCTTCTCAAAGCACTACCAACCATTATGTCAGCGCAGATATCCAGTCCGAGAATCTAAGAGGTCATAGTTGTAATCTCCATATCAAAGCAGAAATAAAAAAAAATGCTGTTTGTAATATTCCATTTCCTTTTCAACTGTCCTGCTTTGCTGAAAGAATAGTGTTTTACCTTTAAAAGATAGTCTGTTTGGAGATTTCTTTTCTGTCCTTCAACTGAAATTGCCTGTTAGAATCATGTTACCCTCTTTATTACCATCTATATTTTTTGTCAATAGTATTACAACAGGAAATTGAACATTGGTACATGTACCTTCATGTAGGTATCAACATCTGGATCAGGAACGATTCCTGCTTCTCTTTCTTTTCTGCTAACTTCCATCATTATATCTTTACAGGTACAAATTGAAATTTAAAATCACGGGTTAGAGTTGCTACTAGCTACTACCACAACTACACTAATAGTTATACAAAGAACCTCACCTGCTCTGCTTCCAACACCCTGGCAGCGGGCTGAAAAGTCAATGGTTTCCCTCACAGTCATCTCTGGTATTTGCAGATCGTATTGGCTTATATAGGCAGAAGTCCTTTGCGGAACAAACTCATCCAGCCTGTATCCGTTGTACGAGATTTCCCCTGATGACTGTAAAGCAAAAATGAAGAAGTTTGAATTTGCTTATACTGTCTTTTCGCTCATCAAATAATTTGTTCTGAAATAGTAACCTTGAGGCAGTGATCTAGGTTTCCTGCAAGGGCCAATAAGAAGGTGGTTTTCCCGCATCCCGGAGGACCAAGAAGAAGAGTAAGCCTGCAACGAAAACCTTGGATGAGTATCCCATTTATTGAAATTGCTAACTCTTTTCCGGTGTTGTTCTAGTAACCTGGATGGCTTGATGATGCCACTGACATCTTTTAGAATGCTTATCTTGGCTGCTTGAGACTTGATCGGCATCACCTTTTTCAGAAACTGTAGCTATATATCAGTACAGTTGGAATTTTAATCTTTCTTTAAGATTATGAATACGGTTTTGGGCAGAGAAAGATCATCAGCGTACAAGCTGATGATTACTTACAGAAAACGCACTCTCGAGAGAGTTCCATAGCGTAGGAAGAGGCTTCCCTTGTACTATCTCACACTCTGCTTCAACGAACAGATTCTTGCACCTCACTTCCACAGTAGGTAATTGCACATTCACTCTACAACAGAAACTCCACATGCTTATTCAACATACGATGTTACATATATGTTCAAGCAGAACTCGTACTATATACATACCTGTCTATCCTCCCCCTTAGTTTTTGCAGCAACCGGAGATTATCATTCTCGATATGCTTTATGAGCTTCTCAATGAACAGACGTCTCTCGACACCTCCAAGCTTGGTAACATCAGTCACCTTCTTCCCTTCAGACTCGTTTGTACAGCTTCCACTTCCGTTCTCACTATCCACCTCAAACAATGAAGTTCTAAGGCGTTTAAAAGTCGGTAATCTTTCAATTGCCGCCCACTGCAACTGAAGCTCCTCATCCTCTACTATAGAATCCACGCTCGTGCCACGGCCCGAGCGTCGACTTCGATATGGTGAGTTAAGATTTCCTCCTAGTGTTGCAAGTTCCATTTCCACTTAGCAGCCTCTTGTTGATTGGCTTACGGCACTGAAATAAATTATAAACGAAAAAAAAAAAGGTCTTATAAACCTGCACACATAGCCCCTGTATTCAAATCTATTTCTTTCCCATTAGCAGTTGAATTTTCAGGATATGAAGAGGAAATTCTTGGTAGTAACATCTTAGTCTACTTTTCCATCTTCATACTCAATGTTTGTTGTTACCGTAAGTTGAAAGTTTCAACAGACTTTCTAACTGTCAAGGACTGACCCATTTTGTTTTATATACGCGTGTGTGCGCGAGCGCGCGCGCGTGTGTGTGCGTTGGTAGTCCAACAGGTAGGATAATTGTCTTCTGTTGAGTTCGGTCTTCAATGCGTTTGTGGTCGGACCGTTAGGATAATTGCCTTCCAAGCAATAGAACCCGGGTTGGACTCCCAACAAAAACGCAGCGTTTTGACACATTCATTTTTACATTATTTTTATTGACACCCATTTATTATATCTATATCTTAGGTGTGATGGCACACACACTCATGACTCACCTACTTTAAATTACTTAATTATTCATCATTAATTTAATTAATTATGATTGCCTAATTCATATCTAAGGTGGGCTAGCACACTCACTCACTTTGAATTATTCATATATTTTAATAAAAAAATTTTAAGTGTGAAAAATTTACTACGTTAATATTATTAATATGATAACTCTATTCAATTAATAAGACGTAAGTTTAATGTTAATATTTTTATTTTTTGAACAAATTTGATAAATTTAATTCATTATTTTAATTAAATATTTAACATATTTAAATCCTTCATTTTATTTTTTTAATAGGACAAAGTGTTAGTCATAATTAAGTAATATTTTTTAATTTTATTTTTTTACAATAAAAATATTAATATCAAATTTAAGGGATTGTCTGTTATTTTTTTTATATAACTTAGGTAAATTTTTTTATAAAAAAATTATATTAATTGTGAAATATTTTTAATTTATATTTTAAGCTTTTATACATATATTAATTAAATAATTTCATTACCTCAACAATAACGTCTCTGTTATAACTCTTTCTATTTTAATTTTAATTTAATTAATTATGATTGTGATTACATCCCAAAATGACGAGGATCATGCGGTGAGGAGAGCCTTAGAATTGGTATCTTACTTTCGATTATTGAATCAACCATGATACACATTGAACGCCATTACATAACTTTTTGCTTGCTTTTATGTTGACAGGATTGAAAGCTTTATTAAAGGACATTTATAATTTTCTACTTTATTTATTTCTTTAATATTTTGCACGTTATCTTTTTCTTATTCTAAGTGTCTTTGTGGTCAGCATTCATAAACGTTATTTTCTCAATGTCATGCTTACCATTCACTGATGATGATGCAACTCGAAATTATTATATGCACCATCGTTGTTACATGCCAAAGTGGTAGCTGGACGTGGCCCATTGTCATTTATTTAACACTGCTTTACAACATTTTCCCACCACCCATCCAAACAACATTATTTGTTTAAATAACATTATTGGACGATAAGGATGAATTTAAAAGAAATGATAAATGTTTAAATTTATTTGTCATTCTCAAAAAATACGGGGATTAATTTGATAATTTCCATTTTGATCACCCCCTGCTTCGTTGGCGGGCGGGCGGGCCTAGCGCAATCATCATTTCGGGACACTGTTTACACTTGAATGAAATTGAGTTAACAATGTTCTGATAACACCCTTCTCAGGAATTTAAATTAAAAAAACGACGTCGTTTGGCCGACAATGGAACTTCAAAGAGTTAAAGCCAGCTTGATGACCGCGAAAGAAGGATTTTAGTACGTGAGCTGAAGAATGTCTTTCGAAGGAAAGTTTGTTCTACCAAGGGCAGGAAGTCGGAATAATTAACATTCCAGTCTTGGCAATGGGATGCCCACTTGACTTTCTTCTTTTCACATGAAACCACAGACATCTGAAGGAATGACATTTCCTACAGTCTGTATGCGCCCATCATCCCAATTTTGCAGTTGCATAAATTTTATTGTAGTTTATACACTGCTGTTTAACGTCAATTCTAATTTTTATGACCTGAAAATCCCAATTTCACAACTGCAGACGTACGTTCAATAAATACTCGTCTCAAGAGTACACCGAGTCGATTGCATAATGTAAAAACCATTGGCGCAGCAAAATGAATCACACACAAACATAAAAGACAGTGATCAATTTCACCCTTTTGTAGCCCAAGGATCCACCAATTCTCATTTCATGCAGCAATAACATTCAATACAATCTGTATTCTCCTCTCAATTCATTATTATGCATTGGATAAAATTCATTAAGAGAGATAAATCAAAAGAAAAAACATGCAACAGAACAAGAAATAAATCAAAACACAGAGTCTCAGGAGGCAATCTCCAAATGGGGAGTCAATTGAAAAAGAGGCCAGCAGCTCAGCCGAGATTGATTGAATTAAGCTTGGATTTTGTCCCACTTGAGAGGCTTGACAATTTCCCAAGTGAAATCAGGATCATCTCTGCCAAAATGTCCATAAGCTGCAGTCTTCAAAAACCTACCATTTCCGCCCCTCTTCAGATCAAGATTGATGGAAATCATACCAGGCCTAAAATCAAATTTCTCCTTCACAATCTTCAGGATTTCTTTGTCTGGGAGCTTTCCAGTTCCGTAAGTATCAACAAAAACTGACAGAGGTTCAGGAACACCAATGGCATAAGAAACCTGAACAATGCATCTCCTGGCAAGACCACTGGCCACAATACTCTTTGCAGCCTGCCTAACGATGTAAGCTCCACTTCTGTCAACTTTGGTTGGATCCTTTCCAGAGAAAGCACCGCCACCATGAGCGCCCCATCCACCGTAAGTGTCGATAATGATTTTCCGGCCGGTAAGACCAGCATCACCGTGAGGACCGCCAATGACAAAACGGCCAGATGGGTTAAGATGGAAGATTGTCTTCTCATCCAAGTATTTCTCAGGAATCACAGGCTTGATAACGTGTTGTTTCAAATCAGCTGCAATTTCATCGTTTGTAACAGTTTCGTCATGCTGAGTCGAGATCAGAACGGTGTGAACACGAACAGGAACCATGGCACCGTTATCGTTGTAATACTCGACTGTCACCTGAGTTTTCCCGTCAGGCCTCAGCCATGGGCAAGTTCCATTCTTTCGAACTTCTGTCAAACGAGCGCCAAGTTTTGTCGCCAGAACATGACTCAACGGCATCAATTCCGGCGTTTCATCACTGGCATAACCAAACATATGACCCTGATCTCCGGCACCAATTTCCTCAGGCTTCTTCGTGAGATGGCCGTGAACACCTTGAGCAATGTCAGGACTTTGCTGCTCAATATTTACGAGAACTTTACAATTGTCTGCATCTAGACCCACATCGTCGGATGTGAACCCAATTTGTCTGCAAGTATCACGCACGATTTTCTCGTAATCCACATCAGCTTTGGTTGTGATTTCACCGAACACCATAACCATGTTGGTTTTAGTGCATGTTTCGCAAGCAACTTTGCTCTCAGGATCCCGAGCCAGACATGCGTCAAGAATAGCATCAGAAACCTGGTCGCAGAGCTTGTCCGGATGTCCCTCGTTCACTGATTCAGAAGTGAATAGAAAAGTCTCCATTTTTCTAGTTTCTAAGCTGCAATCAAAGCAGGAAATCAGAATTACGAACAATTACAAAATCCCACAAATATCAAACCAGAACAGAGGTATTTATCAGCTTTTGGTAGCTCAGAATCCTTCCCTTTCTCTGTGACTTGAGATGCTGTGCGAAGGTAAACAGAGTTCCAGGTCCCGATTTATAGAGCAGTGCCGGTGTCGAAAGGCCCCAAAATACGGAAACTGCGCTAGGTTCATTTCGTCGAAAGGTGAGATGTAGATCGGACGGTAGATTTAGATTTTCGAAGTAAATCGCAGCCGTTGATTTTTACCAGAGTCGGTGAGTGACAAATGCCAGCTCACCACCCCAGGCTGCCGTCGGTTGTAACACTTTATGAAAATCCAAAATCAAGATTTTATGATCCAGGTCCATATTTGTTTATATATTTGTAAAATAAGATATAGTTTTCCCTTTTATCACATATGTCCTGATTTCGATTGACCAAATAGCCTTCCATTTTTGTATGTGTTAAAATTCAACGTCATGGGAGCAATTTGATATAATTTCAAATATTTCTATATTTAGAAAAAAATTATAAAAAATCAAGTACCTAAATGATAGTCTCCCATCCAAAAATGTCAACAAATTCTTAAATAGATTCACACTTTGACCATCAGCGAAGCAATATTTTAACCAGTCGTTGTGAAAGAAAGGACTTCGCATTTGGGCTTTGCCCACTGATTTTGCTTGTGTTGGTGGGTTGTTGAATGGCTGGATTTTTACGGAGTCTTTCTTTATTTGGTGACACCTGATCCTACTCTTAGTCAGGCAATTAAGGACGATTGCCAAGCTCAAGCAGTTGTTGAAGCCCAATTAACGGCTGGGATTCCTCCATCATATCATGATTTGGGATTAAACTGGAAGATTCAAGGAAGCTTTATTAAGTTTATTCATTAATGGACCTGGATGGAAGAGCATTAATTAATTACTCTTCGTGCTAAAGCTACTTCCACATATGACAATCACGTCCAGTTGTTTGCTAATGACGCTGACTTGATGTAAAAGACAAACTATGTCCTTATTTCTGAAAACATAAAAATACGTGGACCTAACTGTCATTATCCTGTTTGTAGCCGAACTATGTACTCTAACTTTGGGCTGCGACCATAAAAAATGTACAAATTCAGTCCCAGGCCCAATTCATGTGGATCACCAACGTTCCACGTGGCGATTTCTAAAAACGGTATAAACCGTCAAAGCAGGAGAAATGTACGAAAAATTGCCGCGTGAATAGATGAAATTGAGGTGTCAACCCAACCGACACACGACACGGCACTCTTCTTCTTCTTCTTCTTCCAAGCTGTCTGTCTTATTACATCACGCATCTATCTGTCTGTTGTTCTTTAAGAAATTTAAAAAAACACCGAAATATTACATCTTCATCTCTTAAATTTGACCCACAAAGACAAATAGAAAATACGTATTTTCTTTCAAAGCCAATGGGGAAGATCAAGAGCTTCAAGCATGACCTTTCATTCGGTTTGTTCAATATTTACTGTCTTTTTCTGTTATTTTCTGTTAATCCGGATGTTTTTATTTTATAAAATACAGATTTATCGGCATAAAGGTAATGTAGTTTTGATTTTTTTTTTCCTCAATTTGTTGTTGTTGTTGTTATGTGGTTATGGTGTAGATGAAAGAGTTGAAGAATCAAAATCAATCATTGCTAAATACCCAGACCGAGTTCCTGTAAGTTGACACCAATTTCTTCTATTGAAAATTGTGGAACTATTTTTAACAAAAATTATGGAAACTTTTTTGAGAAACATACATACATATATATATATATATATTGGGATTTTGGATTGTTTCTCTTTTTTTTTAAAAAAAAAAAAATCCATGTTTAAGATATAATTATACAATTCCATTGTTTATGAAGTGATCATTCTGTAAAGTAGTTTGTAGGGGAGGCTGTGTGGGTGTGGTGGCATTTGTGAAAGCAATATGTAAAATCACTTTTTGGATCTTGGAAGCATTTTTGATTTTGACCTTTGAATTCCTGAAGTTCTAAATAGGATGATAGCTTGGAAACTTGTGAATTACTCTTTGCTCATTCAGAGAGATTTATGTTCCAAACAACAAGAACAATGCTGCAAAATGGCTGAAATCAATAATTTCTAATGGATTCATTGATTCTCAACAATTTGATTGTTTATTTATTGCAACTCATTGAGATTGCTTTCTTTGTTTCTGCTTTTCCACAGGTAATTATTGAAAGATATTCAACGGCAGACCTGCCTGAAATGGAAAAGACAAAGTAAGTTCAATCTGTATATTTACTTGTATTTTTATTATTTCAGCAGAAGTTTCTTCAAGATTTTGTGCTTGAATTGATCTTGTATTTGCTCATCTTTCCCAGGTACCTCGTTCCTCGAGACATGTCTATGGGACAATTTATACACATCTTGAGTAGCAGGCTCCATTTGTCTCCTGGAAAAGCTCTATTTGTATTTGTAAACAACACATTACCGCAGACAGGTAAATTCTGCTCTTATTGATATGTCAATGAGACACCAACACTTGACTTCTGTCGCGAATAAACAATCTCTTAACACGATCTTATATGTATTTTGCCTGCAGCAAGTCGTTTGGATTCCATCTACGAATCTTTCAAGGATGATGACGGGTTTCTGTATATGTGCTACAGCAGTGAGAAAACATTTGGCTGAGAAAGGCCAGCTTTCCCGGTACATATGTAAATTATATGTTCCTGTAATTATATGTCGTACACTGGACTGCCAATCTGTATGTGCTGTGCTGGTTTGGCACAGAATTCTCAAATGTAAAATAAACTGGTGTAGATTTACAGCTCTTCTCAAGAATAAAACAGAACAATGTCATTCATTTCTCATAAAAGCTTTCAGTTGAGTTCACTTTGGACATACATATAATTTATCACAAATTTATTTAAATTCGTGATGAACTTTATAACTCAAAATGTGTTCACTTAATTAAGAGAACTCAAAACTCAAAATGTTTTTATTTAATTGCGAGAACTCAAGTCATACAAACTATAATTCAGATTCATCGGATAATCACCTAGGACGTGACATGCACACTCAAACTACTTGTGTTGTGACAAATTGAGCACAAAATATTATTTCCATGAACAGCAGCAACGAAGCACATATGTACTTTATCATTAATAAATGCAATGAGCTTCTATTCACGAGGAAAATAAACCTATGCATTAATTGTTACACGGATTTGGAAATTCCAGGCAGAGTCACCTCTGCTTCCACCATGCTCGCATCGTTCACCAGGTGCCCATCGCCAGCATCAGCTAAGTCACTCCGCGAAACCAATCTTTGCCATCCCCAGTTCTCGATTGAGGCACTGAACCAGATAATACCCGCAACAGAAAATAAAATAAAAATACTCCAATCTACTATTTGTCAAGTATAGGATTATTATTTACCTTTACAAGCTATATGATTTGCCTTCTTTTTTATCCCGGATTCGAATTGTGAAATCTGTATATATTTTGAACCCGGGAGTAGTTGACAAATCTGCCATTGCCAAGTACAGAGAAAGATGACTGTCAGTTACTTTTTCGTTTCCCTTGGGATAGAGACATATATTCCTGAAAATATACTAGCAAGGTGAAAAACAATAGGTTTGTTTTTAGGCCTATATATGCAGTAATTAAAGCTTTCCTGCCTACTCAATATTTCAACTGCTGTGATTTAAGAGCTAAGCTTAAGCCAACAGTTTCAAACAACATGATAATTAAATATCTGTTTTAGGAAAAGGAGCAAGTAAGTTTCTAGATTTGATATTATACCATCTGTGATTTCCAGCAGTGAACAATTCTGATTTCTGGTAATTTTTATTCAACTGTGAGAAGTTTTCAATCTAACAAAGATGCTTGATACTTGAGGGGTTTTTGATCATGGATAGGTTCTCTCCTTTGGCTATATTTCTTTCTTTAACAAAAACTTCTGCCCCAAAAACACATGTATCGTCAACTAGGTATCCATTTGAAGCGTCGTTGAAATCTTCAAGTGGGACAAATTGATCAAAACCCCATTCAAGTTTCAATCCATGAGACCTTCTTTCTTTTCTCACGACATCTACCACAAGTTACCAAAATCAAATCATTAGAAAAATGTTCTTCTTTTTGTCATGACTACAAGGCTATCAAGATATCTGAAAGAGCTCTCTAATATCCTTGAACTACCAAGAACTTGTCTTTGTTCTGATCAAGTAAGAACAGCCGGAAAATTACATACACATCCCTGCCGAATTTAAGAGAAGTTGTGTCTGCAACTGATAAGTAGAGAGAGATATGGTGTTTCACGTTCTTGCCTTTATTTCCATTTGGCTAGAGAAGAAGTTTCCTGCAGTAATTTTCATAAAATTTTCAACTTTTCAATCTGAAAATCTGTAGACAGCAAGAAATTTAGTGGGCAAGGAAAATATATATACCTCTTGTAGTGTCCAGCTTCAAAATTGCCAAATTCATACTCCTCCGATGCAAGTGATGAAAACGACTGTATTTTGATTATGTAATGAGTTGATGAAAAGGATCTTGTAACTGCTGTTATGACAAATTTAACACCCATATATAAGAAAATAACTAAGCTAAAAATTGCTTTCCAAATGCAAATTAATAATTAAGTGCATGCTTGGCCCCAAAGTTTAAGGTAGAAGTTAATGACCTAAACAGTAGTATTACACTCTAATAAATAGCTATAAAAGAGATAAGTTACCGCTTGATCCACAAGCTAAGTTACTGCTGAATCTTAAATGATTTTTTTTTTTTAAGTATTACACTCTAATAAATAGCTATAAAAGAGATAAGTTACCGCTTGATCCACAAGCTAAGTTACTGCTGAATCTTAAATGATTTTTTTTTTTAAAAAAAAAAAAGAAGCTGAAACAAATATTGAAAAAGTCATAGAAGACAAGACACCTCTTAATCATATTGATTCCAAAACTGTGTTAACATTTGCCACAAAAATTTCAGTTACAGTAAAGAATCCAAATAATATTATTAAGCGATAACAAAAATATGCACAGAAAAAGAGAGAAAGAGAGACCCACTTACCATCTTGAAGAAATATACCATCCATGGCAACAAAGTGATATGATATATATTCCTCCAAATAATTGTTTAGCTGCAGGTTATGAAGAAAGAAAGAGAGCTGATGTTATAAATTTATAATAACCTCTTGTAGAATAAAAAACAAGGGTAGAAAATGTCATCAAGTTTTACTTTTGGAAGTAAAGAATGGCTTATGATTAGGGTTTTCTGATTACTTACTAGCTTGGGTGAGATTTAGTTGCTTGGACTTGAGATATTCCTTGAGCCCTTCACTTGCAGAGAATTAATGGGGATTGCATTGGTATTATACTCCTTGAGAATTGGTTCGTGTAAAAGCAATGAAAGGGATATAGCATCTAAGTGAAGAAAGAAGGACAATGAGAAAACCTGACAGGATTTTGATTTGAACAGAGCTAAGATTAGTTAGAAGACGCTGCAGATGTCAATGGCATGTAAATTCGAATCTCCAAGGCGGAAGACATATTTTTGAGTTTGTTCACAAGCAAAGGACAGCTCAAGTACCATTTCTTTTATTTCTCTCCATTATCCCTTGTTACTATTGATAGCTGTAGATTCCTTCTCGTAAATTTAATCTAATGGCTTCATAAATTTTTATTCTGCAGGAGAAGAAAAGAAAGAACATCCTTTTCATTTAGAAGATGTTGTGATACAAGATACCCTTTTCATAAAGAAAGACCTGATTTATGGCATGGAGTTTTACATTTTCTGATGTCTCAAGCATCTCCTAGTACCTGAGAATTAAACAATCATAATTATGCAAACTTATAATCATTCAAGTTTATCATTAACAAGTAAATTTTCATCTTTTTTGCGAGAAGGCAACTAGAATTTGCATCCCATCATGTTTGTAACAGATACTTGTTATAGTTCTTTGGCAATTCCAAGCACAGTCACCTCTGCTTCCACCAAGCATACATCTTTCACTAGACAACCATTAGCTGGATGATACAAGTAACTGGATGACATGAAACGGGGCCAGCCCCAATTGGAACTTGAGTCTCTGAACATATGTTTCGCTGCAAGGGAAACAGAATATTTTGAGCTCATTTCGATTTGGCTTCAGAGTCAATAAAAACAGTTATATATATGATTAATTTTATACTTTTAAAAGCCACATGCTGCGCATTCACTTGATCCAGGATACGCAACGTGCACTCTGCAAATATTTTAGAAGCAGGAGTAATAGCTGTCAAATCTGCCAAAGCCAAGAACAGAGATATATGATCAGTACCACGGAGATTTCCCTTGGGATAGAGTATTATCTTCCTGCAACAAACAACATAAAAAAAAATTTCAGGATTTGTGCATCAGTAGAAATTAGCAGTCTGATCAGTAAGTCATATCTCGAATACCATTTCTGACCGCCAGCTTCGAATACTTCTGAATCATAGGATGCTGCAAATAATGTTGAGAAGTTCGCAATCTTCCAGACGTGTTTAAAACTTTGGGCATTAGTTATCATTGATAAGCACTGTCCTTTGCCCCTGCTGCTTTCTTTAGTCACAAAGACTTCTGCTCCAAGCACACACATGTCCTCCACAATGTATCCATTACAAGTATCATTAAATTGTTTAAGCAGGATAAACTGATCAAAACCCCATTCAAGCTTCGATTGGTGAAAGCATTTTTCCTTTTCCAAGGCATCTGGTCAAGATAAGTGACAGAAGATTATTAGATTAATGTGAGGCACACACTTTGTTAAACAGAACAAAACTGTTAACAGAACAACCTTGAACTATCAAGTATTTGCCCTTGTTCTGATCGAGCAAGAAGAATCGGAAAACCACACAGACCTCCCAACCAAAAGGGAGTGAACTTGTGTCTGCCATTGCTAAGTAGAGAGACATGTGATCTTGCACACTGTTGCTTTTATTTCCTTTTGGGTACAGAACCATTTTCCTGAAAACTTGGAAAAATTCAAAAATATTAGTAATGCATACACCAAGTCTTAATTCAAACGTAGTTGCTGCATACTTAGCGATGCAATGAAACCATAATCAGATGAGTTTTAGAAAGATGCATTAAGGAAAAAAATATACCATCGGTAGCCTCCAGCTTCAAATACACTTGATTCATATTTCTCCACTTCATTCTTTGCAAGTAATGAAAATAACTCTATTTTCATTTTATAATGTGTTGGCTGTGTGTGAGCAAAGGAACTCACAGTCCCTGTAATAGTGATATTAGCATTGATATATTTTTCAGTAGAATATTTGGATTTTGTGTGAAACAATCCTGTATAGCTACTGTGCACTGTGTATAGAGAGACACAGCACTGTCTACTGTCAAATCCAAATTCTATAAAGATAAGTACCATATCCTTCACAACAAGAATAACAGAAGCTGAAAATTTTCACAAAAAAGCACACATGCAGATACGTACAAAAAGGGAGAAGGAGAAAGAGAAAAGAGACCTACCATCTTGGCTATCAAAGACAATGACCATGGCCAAAATTCTCTAAAGTAATGTACAGATGCAGGTAACACCAATCAGCTTTATAGTTATTTATAAGCAAGAAAAGAAAGCTAATGTTCCAAACTTTACAGACTTTTCAAGGATAGAATTTTTATCTTAAGAGGAAACAGCAATCAACTTGAAGTTATTTATAAGCAAGAAAAGAAAGCTAATGTTCCGCACTTTACAGACTTTCTAAGGATAGAACCTTTATCTTAAGAGGAAACAGCAATGTAGTTATTTATAAGCAAGATAAGAAAGCTAATATTCCAAACTTTACAGACTTTCTAAGGATAGAATTTTTATTCTTGCTTCTAGATCATCAAGGATCCATTCTCTTCTTCATGTTGCCACAACTTGACATAGGTTGGCAAAATATACCATTACTTTTCTCTTGCGTTAATGAACCTGACAAAGAAAATCAAACAACACATATGCTGACAAGTTGAGCCCAAAATTGCAATCCATGGGCAAGCATATGGTGGATTTATCATGTAAAAGTTTATATGATGACAAAAAGCAGGTTCAGAGATCTCACAGTCTTGATTTAGTTGGTAGCTTATTGCACTGTTTTTGGTGTCTCAATGTTGTACAGTTCTTAATGTTTGGCAGTATCTGGTAATTTACAACATTAATCTCATTGTCTCGTACTACTTGGTAGTTACTTGTTCACCAGGTTATTATAGTCCTGAACTACTGGATAAGACAATTCCTAGAATCCTGAACTACTTTACAGTTCATTAGGCCATTATCACCCTTCCAAATTAACATCAATGGAAGGAAGAAGGTTAGAGCTACAGAACATCCAACCATTAGAGTGCCACTATGTCAAATACTAGGGAAAAAAATATTGCTATCAGCATGACAGTAAATTGAACGGAAACCCTCAATCAATTCCACATATCAAATTACAGAATGCATCAAAATGCCACTAAAACCATTAGAAATTATGCTCCATCTCAGCTATGAAGATCACTCATCACAATGGCAATAGAACCACTAGAAATTATGCTCCATCTCAGCTACAAAAATCATGCTTCATACTGCCAATGGAACAACTAGAAGTTATGCAGAGCTACAAAGAATTCAGCCTCGTATGTCCCAAACTAGTTAGCTTCTCCACCAACTTCTTCTCCAGATCCGCCTAGAACCCAACAAACAAAAATAATAAACACAATGCCCTAGATCGTCCTCACAACCAAAAAATAAATTCAACTGAAAACCAAAACCAAACAATTCTACTCATCATAAAACCAGAAAACAAAATTTTCCACAGTGAGAGAAACCAAACCTCAAGCAATGGACTGTTCTTTGGGATATTGCAGGCAAGAATTGCATTGAGACCAGTCTTTAACACTGCCATGAAAATTTACATCAGCCAAGTAACCAAAACCCAAATATACATAAAGAGTAAATCCATCCAATTCAATGCCATAATATGTAACATACCTATTCTTCGAGCAATGCCAGATCCTGTATTATCACAAACTCCTCCAAGTATTGAAGTAACACTCACAGTATTGTTCTGTGCATTAATTACAGTAACAGGCGATCACTATAATTAGCAACAATTTCAATTTGTGATCATTCTCTATGAAATGGAAAGAACTTACAGGTCGTGTAGGTGCAGCTGCGTGCACGTGTCCAAATTTCGCAGAGTTACAACCAATCCAAGCATATAGCTGCCCCGAAAAGAAATCAATGATTCAAATATTATAGTTATAATAATAATTCGACGTTTGTGTATCTTACAGTTGCAATGAGTACCTGATTGGGAAGACGGATGACCTGGAAATGGACGGCGACGTCGTTGACGAGGTCGGTGAAGCACGTGATTTGCACGCTGCTACAATCATCATCGCCAGTAGAGTTCTGCCGCTTTGAGGGCTCATCAACTGTCAAGGCAGCGACGGATGCAACGAGTTGATCGGAAGCCAAAACTTCATCCGCCAAGAGAATAGAAGCTTCAAATCTGGAATGGTATTTTTTTAATTATAAATATCCAGAAATTGGTTTGTGTTTGGGTTTTTGCAAGGGTTTCCCCGGTCCTTCCACTGCTCTGCATGAACACTCGATTTTATTTTCCTCTGCGCAATCACATGACGTGGTCACGTTCACTGCCAATAATATCCCGCCACGTCGTCTAGTCAAAATGAATTTCTCGCCTTCCCTGGTTCACAAATATACTTACATCATAAATTTTAAATGCAACGATTTTGACAACGTGATCACATCATTCAAACCAAGAAAAATTTACGATGAATAAAATTATCTAATAAATAAATAATATCGTTCCATTTAAAATTATCTAAATAGTCCATAATACGTCCATTTATTCATTTTCCTCCACATTTTGAGTAACCGCGAAAGATCTTAATGCTCCATGATGTCACGGATTGAAGATAAAATAGATGCTATTATCTTCCATGGAAGCTCATCTTTAAGATGCCCTACTCGTCCAAGAAAGTCCGGTCCATCCCAACCAGCAGCTGGATTAGGGAACCAAAACCAGGGCTCATGCTTCGTTAGATTAGAGGTTGCTTCTTGGCCTTCAACCGAACTCCAGTGAGCATCATAAACCCATCTCTGAGGCATCAAGTTTTTGGCACTTCTTCCTTGAGATTGCAGAATCAACCACCCAACCCCACTGAGCAACGGTTTAGCAGGATTATACTCAGAGGTTGAGCCCTTGCTCGTTACAGGCCTTTCAGCAATTACGTTCTCGGAACCAATTCGAGATGATTCTCCTTTATATTGCCACTGAATCATAACAGATTCAGAAATACAAGACACAAAAAAACTCTCTATGCGCCAGTATGCAGTGCTCAGATATCCAATGCAACAAATCCACGATACTCTTGGGAGATGATGCTTACATACCTTCCAGTTATGATATCGCAGAAGAAAATGCTCAAGAAGCAACCATTTAGCACAACATTGACGAAGCTTCTCTATCCCAAGAAGAGATGCAAATGAAGGATAAACAAGCAACCTGCAAGGTCCACCCAAAGTCAACATAAAGTACAGACGTGCAAGAATTAGAGGTAACTTCCAGTTAATAATTCATGATGCAAATTAATCATAAGCCAGATTGGGCTTCGAAGCAAATAGCATGTACTCTGACTAGCACGCACACAAGATCCATTCGGCTTTCAATATGAGACTCCCCGTCAACTTTTGGTTTGGGAGCCTTCCGGCTTCTACAAAGAGAACATGACCCATTGGTAGTTTCTTGTGAGAAGGCGAGCTCATCAAATAGTTCTTTAAGGCATGGAAGAACATGTGATGCTATCAAATCTGGTCCAATATGCTGACAGATTGCCTTGAGAGTAGAAGCAGCCACCTGGATAATAAAGGCATGTTACATTGTTGGAACACTGGAACTGCTTTGCTGCTATGCGAACTGCCCAAAATGATGATTGGGACAATAACTTGATAACGGACTGTTATGGAACACAAAGAACAGATAACAGAATCAGATTTCACAAAAAGATTGTAAAAAGTTTTAATGTTTCCTAATTCATATCTACGCTAAGACATTAAGAGAGATCAAAGCATATTACAGTGTACTTGCAAGCTGCATAGCAAGTGTAGGTTTCATGCAGCTTCCACAAGTGTGTTTGATGCCTCATTAAAGAAGAATAAACTCGCTTGCATCAACTATTCTGAGACAAGTGACTAGAACACATGTATTAGTCATATATTGCATATTGCATTTTGTTCTTTTTGTGTAATGCATCGTCCCACCAAATGAATGTTTGGGTCATAATGAAACTAATTTATCCAACAAAAAAGAAAAAAATTGACATTTGCCTTATGTTGTGGCACTTACACCTAATGAAGAGAAAGACTGTTCATGTTGTGACAGAACAAAGAAGAAAAATGGTACAAAATATGTTCAAAACCAAAGCAGACTAACTGAATTGCAAATATATGAAAAAAGTAATGTGAAAACCTGAAGAACTTTAATTTCCAAATTTGCCTGCATGAGAACCATAACATGCAGACAGCTTAAATCCTGCATAATCATAGGAGATAGATTCTTAACTTTGAACCATCATGTAAAATTGAAACTGAACTAAAATGGAATTTAAAGCCAAACCCATACTTCTATGAGCTCCTTTATAACCACATCCCTTGGTATGAATGCTACTAAACCATCTAGTGTCATTAGTCAATCAATTAGAAATAAAGTAATCCAGCTCCATATTGGTTCAGACTTATTCATATCCACATCAATACTGGAACGAGCAACATGCTTTAGCAATGGTAGCATCTGTCTGACAATAAAATCTACCCCAAAAGACAACCTATGAAGTCAAAGCACAGTAGCAGCTTAGAAGATGAGCAAGAAAATTCCACAAAGGACATCAGTCCCATCTATGAAGCAAAAATACCAATTCTAACCAGCACATCTATTCCTTTAGGACAGGTTCCTCTCCCAAAGCATTGAATTAGAGGGAGGATTGTCTGCAATGAGGCTCAAATATTAGTAAATGATAAACAGAAGACAAATTCCCTGTGTATGCATAAGTTAAATGAATACACTGCCTGCTCCTAAAACCTCCTGTTAATTCATAACACTAAGAACCTGAGAATAGTTAACCTGGTGAACTGATATCGGTACACCAAGCTCTTCATTGGAGCCAATAAGCAGCAAGGGAGCAACAGAAGCTGAATTCTTATGAGAAGCAACCACGATTAAATTCAGTATACCAGTCCATAGATGAGGAAAGCTTCAAATCAGCAAAAAGTGCTTGACAAGAACAATCCTTTGTGCAGCAGCTCGTCATTGAGGAGGTAGGGATGGCGCATCTTCCATCTCTTGAACTTAAATTCAATCTTAACAAAGACTTATCATAGATGCACAGCCAAGGACAGCATGAATCAGTTGACATTACAGTGGATGGGCATACATCAGCATGGGCAAACACCCAAACCATGTCAGTGAGCCAAGGCAGACAGCAACTGATACATTAGGAACCTTATATGCCACTCAGACTTTCACACATGGGGGCTGAAATGAAGAACATTTTCCAAGGTATATGGAGTTTTGGAAGAATCAAAGTAATAAAACCAGATGTTTTAAGCAAACCAAGAATTGGAGCTATGTTTGGATGCCTCGGGCAATCAGGGATGCTACTCTCGTCAAATGAAGGTACCCTAGTTAGACGAAGAAAATTTATACTGTCTTGCCCTGATGCTTTCACTTCAATGAGGAGATTGAGTGAACCCAATACATGATCTTCAAGACACCCAGACGAGAAACTAGAAGCAAGCTCTTCGAGGACAGAGTAAGAACAAACACCAACAAGTGCAATTGGGAACAAGGCAGTGATTGTTCTCGAGCAAGAGAATCTCCTAGAATGACTGCAGATCAAATTTTCATATCCTATCCCGTCTTGGGAACTTTTTCCCATTCAACAAATACCGAGATTCATTTCATAATCAATCTGTTGAAGCAGCTTGTTCACTGATAATTCCAACAGTATCCTTTGCCCCAACTTGATTATCATTTCCTCCATCATCCTCCCATACATACTCATTACTTCCAATGGAAAAGATAAAAATTGAACAATCACATAGCATCTTTCCATCTAAAATTTAAATAATCAACATGTTCACACCAACTAACGGTACGTAATATTTGGTACTAGAGTATTTATGCTTTACTTTGAAAGCACGATGTGTTTGATAAACCACTTATATTTTACATTTAGTGATTTCATCCCATGGCAGCTATAGATTCAAAGCCACCGCACCTCAACCCAAAACTTACCGTATATTAGATTTGCTATGCTATTTTCAATAAGCGACAGACTAGCAATGCTTGTCAATTCAACTAACTTGATCTAGGCTGATAATTTAAAATACTATCTAAATACACAATCAAGAAGACTAATCGTACACGTATTTGGTCAGGCAATCGTGTTCATGACTACGCAGATACACCAAAATGAACTGAGAAGCCGAAGAAGCCTCGCCACGAGAATTGTTCATCTGCAACAATCACCCATCAATACAAACTAGAAAACAGCATTGACAAATCAAAGCTCCATTTACACATCCAGAGAGTGAAAGGAAACCTGAACGACGGCAGAGGAAGCAAAGGGGAGAAGGGAACGATAGATACCATAAGAGAAAATGAGCTGAACAGAGAAATCGGATTTTATTCGATAAAACTGTAGCTGCTGCTGCTGCTGTTGTACGCTGTCTTCTTCTTCCATGTTCTTCATTAGGCGGATTCAATTTCCCTCCATTTTCAACTCTGAAATTTGGGAATGTTTTGAAATTTTCAAGCCAAAGATGAGACAGCTGGAAGTTTAAAGCAGCTTTCATTTTATTTGGAACGGTCGGTGCCAACCGTCCCAGTTACTGGAAATGGAGAGTGGAGAGCTGCGAAATATGAAACGCAGCGTTTCAATTTTGGGCTGATTAAAACTATAATGGCGTGCTGTAGGCTTGACCCACAACTAAGGTCCAATCAAACAGAGATTTACCATGTTTCTTAAGACTGCGTTTGGGACTCCAAATGAAATTGTACTAGCAATCAATCTTCAAAAATTTTAAATTGAGTAATATTTAATTTATATAATATGGCTGTTGAGTGCATATATATATATTTAGTTGATATTAAATTAATTTAAAATTTTAGTAAACAACCCAAAAATAATCGTTAAATCGTAACTGTCTAAATTGATAGTACATATGTGCTACGGCATTAGTTTATTATTTAATAATTATTTAATTTTACTATAAATTTTTTCTTCTTTATTCATTTTTTTTCTAATTTTTATTATATTTCTTATGGTTTCTTCAAGTTTTGTAAATTCGTTTTTATCTTGTCTTCATTTTTTTTCTTTTTCTTTAATGCGAAAAAATTAAAATTTGATGTACTTAAATAAAATCAGTATTTAATGATTGTGTGTATATTTCATTTTAAAAACATTTAAATTAAAATATTTGATAAGTTTTAATTTTTTGGATTAACTAATGATACCAATATCCTGGTTGCTTGTGGTCATGCTCGATAATTTTAATTTTCACGATAATTATAAATTAAAAATTATAATATTTTAATTTTAAATATAAATTTATAGTAAATGATAAATTTTTCATACGTAGCATCTTTAGTTTAGAAATAAACAAAAAAAATTTGGTGCTTTTCTCAATTTTATAATATATGAATTGTATATGTAATACAACAAAAATTGAATGATTAAACAAAATTTAATGTAAGTATTGTACAAATTTTTAAAAATTTTTATTTTATTGAGAAATAAGAAAACTATGATGAAAATGTATTGAATACTTCAATTATACGTAGAAATTGACGTTATACTATTAGTATTATAATCTCTAAATATGTATTTTGTATCAATTGTAGGGTTTATTTTTGAACAAAAAAAATTTTATATAAAAAAGAGAGATGTTTACTAAATCTTAAATATTTTTCTCATATATATATATATATATAATAATAATAATAATTGAAAGATATATATTGGTTAAAATTATTTGAATATTTAAAATTATTAATCAGAAAACATTTCAAGAAACCACAATTTTGAAAAATCTTTAAAATTCTTTTTTTTTTTGAAAAACAACGAACCAAACACGGCACAATGGGGCCTTAAATCATATTCGGGTTTCAGCCCAACACATAATTTTACCTGAACCGGCTCATTAACCCGCTGGTTGACCCGACTGTTGCAGCACAAATGCCAAGAGAAATAAGAAGAAAAGGAATCAGCAAAAAAAAGACGCTTTGTTGAACGGCAAACTGAGGAACAACGAAGTGTCTTCTCATGTCAGTTCACCATTACGATTTCCCTTAGCAATTTTTTTCTTGATCAGTTTTTGCTATTCGGCTACGTGATTTTTTCCACCATATTTTCGTTTCCGTGCCCGGATTTTTGCGAGAGATGCAATGACTTCATGTATTTCTCGTATACAATGTATAATTTCGCGATTTCTGTAGATTTTGGTCGGACAAATGGATTTAGAAGCGAGTAACATAAAGAAGTGGATTGTACTGTATCCTGTATACATAAACTCAAAGAAAACAATCGCCGAAGGAAGGTGAATTAGGGCAAGCAAGGCGTGTGAAAACCCGACTTGTATTGAGACCAATGACTGCTGTCAGTATTTGAAACTATCCCACTGCACTTTTTACCTCAATCTCTAAATATAAGTTTGACTGATCAGAAAATATTTTGTGTATGAGTAGATAAGGTTTCACCGATGCAGTAAGCTGGTTGTTGGTTAATGACCCCTTCCCCTGTTCCCACCTATGTATATTGGATATCTTAAGAAGTGAACGTCTTTGTTAGTCACTGGTTTCGGGGAAAGTATAGGAAAAGTGATTTCACTATATTTCTGACCAGTAACAGGCCCTATCAGGAGTTAAGGAGTTGCAAAGTTGTGCTGGTGTTTAATGATAGGAGCTGTTTGAAGTAAGGGGCTAATAGCAGTTGACTGTGATTATTATGGAATAATTGTTGAAAATTAAAGTTCTTGTGCAACTTGTTTGTGCATCTGTGAATATATTTGATGACTGAAGTTATGGAGATTAGGGAATTGTTTGGCCTTAAATTTTCTATGCTTTGTCTTTTTTGTGAGAGAATTTGCATCATTGCTTTTGTTCTATCCTTGGCATCTAGTTGAGACTGCCTCGTTACTATAGATCTATTAGTCTGGTTTTTACATTTTATGTCACGGAATTTCAATAAGACAGCCTAGGTCTGCTGTGTACTTGTTATTGCTGTGTCTGGAACTTTGAAACCGTTAATTGTATACATTCTTCCTTATGAGAAAACTTTGCTGGAATTATTTATCAACCTCGTCGTTTCTATGTAACAAGCACTGCCCATCAAAACTTGAATTAATCGGCTTGTTAATATGTCATTGCTGTTTGAACAGGTTATCTTGTGCTTCCTTTCTTTTTTCATCCCATTCAGGCCATGGCATCTTCATAATCTGTCGTAGTTTCTCAGATGTAGTCAACCACATTTAGGCACGTGTTGTTTTCGTGGTTGCCCTGGTAACCCATGCTTACAAATGTGAACTAAGTCATGATAACTTTCCCCTCCCATGTTATATTTCACATTTGAAAGCCTTTACTGCTGAGGTTACAAATGGTGGGCTGACACCACTTGTAAAATTTCTGTATGATGTCATACATGAAGTCCTTTGCTTGCATAGTCTTCTTCATTTGACATGATCAGTTGCAATTTTTCTACTCCTCTCCATTTCTTCTTTAACATTAAGAGGAATGAATCAGATATTAAGGTCTAGTTCATCCCCATAATTGTCTTTCTGATCTCTTTCTTATTAATTATTGGATAAGGAATCCATACTCCTTGTTATCCTTTGCCCTCAAATTGAAAAGTTCACAAATTATTGCACTGTGGGAATACATGTTGATATGAGGCGTGGTTGTTATTGAGCATTTGCATGGTTTGACCATTCAAGCCAGAAGTACAATAATCTATCCTCTTTTTCCTGATTTAACAGTGCTAGTTTTACCAATTCCTACGACATCTTTTAGACTGCCAATGCTCTCATTCCTTTTCAAAGAAAACAGAAAGTGCCAAAAAGAAGAAATGGTGATTGCCACACTGTCTGGACTGAGCTGCTGGCATATTCTTGCTTAAACAAATATTGTTTTAATTCATCATTTTGGTTTACTTTTTCTCATCATTATACCAAAGAAAAATAGTTGATGCTTATTGATTCTTTAGCCTGAATGGATGTGTGTTATTTCCTCTCGAGGTTGATTTTCAATACAATCTTGCAGGAAAACAGCTAATGCTTCATGTTGTGGAATTGGTCCCGAGACATCCTAATAGGACTAAGAAGCAAGAGCCTGCGTCCACTTATTCAACTGCCGGAACTTCCTCCAAATCTGGGAAAGGTGGAAAAAGAAGAGATAGCTCTAGCGTACAACATGCATCAAAACTTATTTGTTCTCATTGTCCAGTTCTGCAAGCATTGCCTTTCTTCGTTTGTAACATTCCCATTTCCTCCTGATAGTTGTCCGTTTCGAATACATTGGTAACCGGAACATTTTTGTTGGTAGAGTTTAATTTAGATTACAACTTTACCTATAAAACCTTCAATTTGAAGTACTTGAGGGAATTTTTGTTGTATAAAAAAGTTTTAAGTGGCAAGGTTTTAATGTAATTAATATAGAAAGATAATTTAATTAATTAAAAGCAAAACGCTATATATTAATAATAAATACAATAAATTGAAAAAATTTATTATTTAATTAATCTAATTAATAAAATTTATAAAATTTTTTATTTATTATAATATTTTTATTTAATTAATTAAATTATTTTATAATGTTAGCAATACCGGAGCTTTAAGACAAATTCTACTCGTTCTATTTGTTTAGCTTCTTTCCGCCGGAAATTATTATACAAGTTGTTGAAATTTAAAATTAAATTTAATTATAAAATTGAGGAATTCTATTAATTTATTAAAATTTGAAGGATTAAATTGTAAAAAGGTATCAAACGATCAAATTACTGACGGTAGCGAAGGAGTCGCTGCCCATCCAACTGGTTGATCCTTTTCAGAAAATATTGCACAGATGACGAAACTACCCCTCTAGCGCCACCTACCTGACACGAGTCAACTACTGCCTCCACTGTAAATCGCTCTCCATTTTATTTCCAGCGAAGAGTGAAAAGAGAGCAAGAACGGGAAGGAGTTCGAGAATCTTGTAAATGATGATGGGAACTACGACGCAAGCGTACGGCGAGCCATGGTATTGGGACAATCGCTACACTAACGAATCTGGACCGTTCGATTGGTATCAGAAATACCCATCGTTGGCTCCTCTTATCAAGCTTTACGTTCCCCACCCTCGCCAGCGCATCCTCGTCGTCGGTTGCGGCAACTCCGGTGAGCGTCCCTATCTTCTCTCCCTCCTTACGTACTTATTTAATCACCGCATTCGTCCTTAGATCTCTCGTTTCTTTGAATCTCAGATCTTTCGTTTGTTTATTTCCTAATAACCTTTTCCGCAAATGCCAGAAATTCCAGCTGTATTCGCTGATATCCAGCTTCTTCTCATGGTGTTGATTACCTTCGCGGCATTTTTAACGTAATATAAGCAACGCATCCCAAATCGGAGCATTTGTAAACATTGTTTAAGCATTGTAGCAAATTCGTGGCATTATAGAAACTTGGGTTTCGCAGGGACTTCCTCGCATTTTTAACATTGCGCAGATCTTTCTTTATTGTATTTACCAAGAAATTCTCTGCAAATCCGAAAAATTCCAGCTCCTTTCACAGATTTCTGTCTCTTCTCAACAGCTTGACAATTTTCTTGGCATTTAATGTAATCTAAGCCACGCATTCCAATTCGGATCGTCCTTCTATCAGTTTGCAGCATTTGAAAATTATTTAAACATTTTAGCAATTCACGCATAATCACCTCCCCACATTTTAGTATTTTAGCGAATCAAGTAATTATGGAATTATTAGATCTTTCATTTTTAAATTTAAATGTGTTTTAATAGCTTTTAGCGAAGGCATGGTGGAAGATGGTTATGAGGATGTGGTGAACATTGATATATCATCAGTAGTTATTGAAGCTATGCAGAGCAAATACTCTAATTGTCCACAGCTGACATGTATCCTTGTATGGCTATGAGGTTTTGGTGAAAACTTTTAAATAAACGTGTTTAGAACAAATTTGTATTCTGTGATAGCAAATTTATGAATCTCTTTTTATTTTTTTGTCTGTAATAAAAAAAAATGCTTTGTAAAAAAGAAGCTATTGAGTGTTAAGTAATTGGAGCTTGCATATTAGCATGTGACTCGTAGATGTTGGATTTTGTCATCTTTGCGAATTTTTTGCAAGAAAGAGTTTCGTGTTGTAGCTTTAGTTTCCTCAACTATTTATCAGATATTAAAATGGATGTTCGGCAAATGGGTGATTTTCAAACCGGTTCCTTTGATGCTGTTATTGATAAAGGTGACACTTCTTCTTTTCTAGATATATTTACGAGGTTTTTGGTTGAATAGTGCTAAAATGTTAACACAATATAACGGACCTGCTGATGCTTTTTTGTGGTGGTGTTTCAGGAACTCTAGACTCTATTTTGGTGAGTGTGATTCTGTTTTATTTCTTCTGTGTACTCTGTGATTATTTGCTAATAGCAGATATTTAATGTGTAGTGTGGAAATAATTCACGACCAAATGCTACTCAAATGCTCCGCGAAGTTTGGAGGTACTATAGAAATGATAAAAAAACAATATGCAATCATTTCAAACATTTTTGTATTATCTTGTTTTTCTTGATCTGTTCACCATATATTGAAGCAGTTGATGACAAACTATAGGGTCCTCAAGGATAAAGGAGTCTATATTCTGGTAACCATACCTTAAGCCCTTTCCATACATTTTCATTTTTCACTTTTCCCCACTTCCAGAGCTTATTAAGTAGTTGATGACTTTCTAAGTGTTGCCTGTGTGCTGCAAGCTAATCTTTGTTAAACTGTCCAGGTTACATATGGAGCTCCAATATATCGTTTAGGCTTGTTGCAAGATTCCTGCTTGTGGAGGATAAAGCTCCACGTGATAGGTTGGTTAAGCTCTTATTTGAAATTATTAGAGCATCCAGCTAAACAATGCTAGGATATCACGGTATATAGACTTATTGTTTGTCATATGCAGAGAAACTTATGATTGAAGAGAAATCTGATCATCCAATATGGGAGTTGACCAATCCAGTTCCATTGGCGAATGATGGAAGATCGGTGGAAGAATTGCTCGGAAAGAACCCTGACGTCCATTACATTTACGTCTGTACTAAGGTTGGTGTCGTAGTCCCTTCAACTTAAAACTTCTCACATGGATTAAACAATTTTAGATCAATGTTTCTGAATTATTGATGCCATCTAACTTCGATAAGTTGGTGATCCGAGGCAGGCTTGAGGTGTTTATTTTGCTGTTCATCCAACTCTAAAATTGTTTCTTTGTTTTTTTTTTCTTGTCTTCTCCTAGTATGAATCTTTGGGGCCAGGACCTCGGTAGGAAGTGGCGGTTCATGAGGAAGAAAACAAAATAAAAACATGCCCAACATTTTGCAATGTGATTCTTTCCACTGTACTTGAAATATTTATGTTCCATTTGAATAATAAAGGTAGGTTAAGCTGTGGCATCCATACTACAAGAACCATCAACGAAAAATTCAAAATCCGCGTTGATTTTGTTGAATCTGTAGTTCTGTTTACTGATAACTTGGAAGTGTAATCATTTGAACAAGTTCTTAATATTTGCATGTTTTAGATATATGTCAATCAATAGTTAACTATTGAAGAGATGAGGTTTTTTTTTTTTTTTTTCACTTTCAATTTTATTTTATTTTATTTTCCAAATGCACACAGTTCTCTCATGCTGTTTTTGTTTTGTGAGGCTATGTTGTTCAAGAAATGTAAATGAGAAGGCACTTTTTTACTGTCTAATGGATTGGAAATTTCCAGCTTGCAGAATGAGACTCATTAATTATATTATAACTAGACAATGAATAGAGGTTTTCTGCATCATTGAAAGCTGATAGTGTCTGCCATTCATGGATATCGATTGCCCAAGAGTCCTTAAAAAGCACCACAATAATAGCACTTGATTGTAACAGATATTGCCTTCATTTCAATGCCCATAAACTTGTGCCAATCATAATTTATTATCAGAAGGTAAAAATGCCGATCAGCTGTACTGTGGTTGACTTTGTCTCGTATGATGTAAGGAAACAAAAAGATTTTCAGTATTGTCCGAAAACGTTGAAATAAAAATCATTTTCAGAATCCAGGTCGCAACTCGCAACGGAGTCCAATCAACACGATCCCGTGGATGCGCCAGGCTTAAGGTGCACGTCACCACACGGAAACATGCAGAAAAAGCTCTGCCACGTCGGATCAAACGACATATAGATTTCTCGGTCCGTCGTCTTCTTAGTGTGGACACTAACTCGCAGCGACATTGACCATTTTTTTTTTCACTTCTTCATTGGTTCTCTCTCTTTTATTTTATTTTATTTTATTTTCCGGGTATACCTTTTATTTTCAGTGTCATTCACACGCTCAAAATCTCTCACCTTCTCTCGTTAACTGAAAACTCTCGGGAAAGTATTTTCTCCGAAGCTGTCGATTATTCCGTTTACTATATCTCTCTTCCTTCGATTTCAGGTTCATCGCGCTCTGTTTAGCTGTTATATTTTCCTTGATCGATTGTTTTACTAATTTTAATTAATTTTCTGGCTGTTGTTTTTGTTTTTGTGGTTGTTATTGAGTTTGTTTTTAACTGCAGATTCGTGTTCGTTTGTGGATTTTTTTGATCAGAGTTTCGCCGATGAAATCTAGGGTTTATGGCTCAGACTAGAAGATACGTTCCTAATCAGCAATTAGGTATGCTAGTTTGTCTATATTTTTTGTTCATTATGTGTTATTTGGTGTTCTATGGTTAGGAATAGCTAATTCTGACGCAATTTTGGTGTTTTTTGATTTCTTGATGTGTTTTGTGGATATGGTTTGTTTTTTTTATGCACGGATGTTAAGTTCTCATTCCTTGACCTGAAACCTGTATTTCAATATGTTAAGCACTTTGCATGCGCAGATTGTAAGTGTAATAGTTGATGCTTAGGAACAAACCAAGATCGTACGGTATAGGATTGACAGTATGTCAAGTGCACAAATGTAAATGCTTGCGTGCTACTTAATTAGTAAGCCAAGCATGCAAGTTTTAATGTCTCCAATTGTGCTTTACTCGAGCTCATGTGTTGAGCATCTGTTTGTATAATGTATGTCTTTTTACTATGCCTGGACCTGAGAACATCTGATGAAATATTTTTAACCTATTTTGATTTTTGAACTTATAAATTTATTATCTTAGGATTTGTATCAGTGAGATAAGTTTATGTGCAATGGACATGTATTTAGTTCATTTTGTACCACATATTCACATGAATTATTTTGTTACCGTCTTTGGATCTTAAACATTCTATTCTCAAGCTTTTAACCATCCGTAAATCTCTTGAAATTTGGCAGATCTTGAACAGATATTACAAGAAGCGCAGTACCGTTGGCTTCGACCAACTGAAATTTGTGAGATACTTCGCAACTATCAAAAGTTTCACTTAACACCAGATCCACCTGATAGGCCTCCAGGTTGTTTCTGGTATCCTTTTGGCTACCTTGTTTATGTTTTGAATTGCACGTATGTGCATGTTATTGTTTATCATGTTAACTAATTTGCTTAACAGTCCACATGTTTAGTTAGGTTCTGGAAGCATTTTATTAATATTTGAACAATTTTTACTTAGTTGTTTGAGGGATGTTGCTTAAGCAGTTTTTTCTCTGTGTTTTAATTCACTTTTATTTGTTGGTGATCTTTAATCATGCATTAGAAATGTACCGATTGAAAATAATACATATAAAAATGACAATGAAACAATCTTGCCCTAGAGCCTCTATTGCTTGAATAGTGTTAGAAAATAATTATGGTATTCAAAGTATCAACTTAAAATTGTAAATTAGCAACTGACGTTCTTAATTTTCAGCTGGTTCTCTGTTCCTATTTGATCGGAAAGCACTTCGATATTTCCGTAAAGATGGCCACCGTTGGAGGAAAAAGAAAGATGGAAAAACTGTCAAAGAAGCTCATGAAAAGTTGAAGGTGTGCTGTTCAATTTATTATTTGTAAGTTCAAAGTTTTTTGATTGGTCCTGTGCAATGTAGTCAAAGTGTCAGCTTCGCTTGTGGTTCATATAAGTTGGCCGTCTTACTATAGATTGTCATTATTATCCTCTGGTTGATTCTAAGTTTTGCTTGTTATGTTTAATTAATTAGATTTAACCCATTTTGGTAGGCTGGTAGTGTAGACGTTCTTCACTGCTACTATGCCCACGGGGAGGATAATGAGAACTTTCAGCGACGAAGTTATTGGATGCTTGATGGGTGAGTTTTGCTGTTGATTTTACTGATTTAAGAATTTAGGAATTTGAATTGTCAGAACGCATGAAATTGTTATTTTCAGAACTGCGTATGATGTATCGTTGTTGTTAGAAGGCTGCACTGATAATGTTTAGTGGTCCCAGGAGATCTCACATTAGTTGAGACTTCTTGATGACTATGGCATTAATGGTTTACAGATATTTCTGTCAGACTAAACTGGAGATGTCTGTTTTACTAGTTTACATATCTCATATTCCCATAAATAGAAACTGCTCCCCTTTTTTTGGTCCATGGCTGAAAGGTTTGGGGTTCTTGTCATCTGGTTGTTCCATTGTGTATGAAATTGCAGTTTCTAATGGAGTACAATGCTGTCTTCCTACACATTAGGATTACTATAAAGCAGGCAGACAGAAAATGAGCTATTATTGTGCAGCTTGTGAAACAGATGACCTTTAAAATTATTGTGATTAGAATGGAATGTTGTCAGCAAGTATTTCCAGTTTTCAAATCTTTGGATCATTTTGTTCTCATTATTTGTATTTTCTTTTCTTGTTTACAGGCAGTTAGAGCACATCGTTCTTGTGCATTACAGAGAAGTAAAAGAGGTATTTTGCTGTAACAGTTGGTCTTCATGTTTACTGTTTTTGTTCTTGTTCCTTTTTGGAATTTCTATGTAGTGCGGATAGAAATTCAATCTCTATGAATGCTTTGCAAAGAACATTTGCCCAGCTTCTGTAGTATGAAACACTAGCCAGTAAACTCGCAACAGTCCTTTGTCAAAAATACAACTTCAAATGCATTTTGTTTGTCTTTACTGGGAATTCATAAATGTCATTGACAATGTGACATGGGTGGTTGATTATAGTGGTGCATGCTATGCAGGGGTACAAGTCTGGCGCCTCTCGTTTGGTAGCAGATCCAGGATCACAGAATGAAAGCCCTCAAACTAGTTCAGCTCGCTCCTTGCAAGCAAACTCACCTGCCTCCAAGACTTCTCATGCATCTAACCGGAATAAAATTGATTGGAATGGACAAGCATTATCTTCAGAGTTTGAGGATGTGGATTCTAGGAATGGTCCTGGAGCACCTTCTCTTGCTCAACCTATCTATGGTTCAACGCCGCAGAATGCTTCTTTAGTTGCAGCTGGTAAGGTGCATTGATGTGTGTGATTTATCTATATTAACTTTTTTTCTTAATGACATATGGAACATGTGTATATATTCAGATTGCAATTGCTAGGGGGCACTTGAAATGATGCAAGGAGTTTTGCAGTTAAAAGATGATTATGTTATCATTTTATTTGACATCGCTGTAGCAGGTTTTGGACTCAGAACTAATTGCGGTTGTTTGAACCCAAGTGTTTTTGCAGTCATCAAACTGTAGCTTCTGCCCCTGTTTCTTCAATTAACTCAAATTCTGCAAATTCTGTATAGCATGAACTGCAAAAGCAACAGCTCGTCATGCTTACAACAATGCTTCTTTTTTTTTTTTTAATCATTTCCTATTTTACCTCTGTATGAAACGTCATAGGTTAAATCCTTTTTTGTTATGGAGTCATTGTTGATTGAAGCAGTTATTTCTTCTGTCTTCTCAGGATTTCATGGGTTATCGGGACATCCTTCTGGCTCATGGGTTGCTGGAGCCAAGTTTAACCATGGCACTGGATCATCTCTGTGGACTCAAATTCATAGTTCAAGCAGAAATGCTTTAAATGTTCTTGACCAGCACCAGAAGCTTTATAATGAACAACCTGGTGGAGCTGATTTCATAACCCTCAAACTAACTGATGCTAGATTGGATAGCAATAGTGCAGTCACAGATATTGGAACCTCTGGTAATAGGTTAATCGCTAATGTAGATGTGCCTGCAGTCACAACATCATCTCAAAGAGCATCTCAGGTATGTTGTTTGCTGTCTATAGTAGTAGTCCAAATTTGTTCAACTATATTTTCCCTGTCTGATGTCTTGATTGATTTCATGCTAATTAATATTTCCTATGAAACAATCAAGATTGATAATATGTATTTATTTAGTTTGTATGGTGGTTATGATTGTAGTCAACCTTTTCTTATTTTTATCTTAATTCAAGGACTCATTAATCTTGTCAACATCAATCATATTTCTGTTTGTATTTAGTTTGTTCGAGGATCATCCTATTTTATCTCAGGTGATTTTCTTAGCTAGATGTTTCAGCATGTGAAAATTCACCCGGTGCTGTATTATTGCACTCACAGGTCCCCCTGGAGCATGATTTCAATTTGATTAGTCATCAGTATCAAAATTATTCTCTTCCCGAGAGGATAGCTTCGGCCTCTCAGGCGGAGAACAAACCCAGGGATGAATTGGGCAAGCTGAAGAAACTTGACAGTTTTGGAAGATGGATGGATCAAGAAATAGGTGGTGATTGTGATAATTCCTTGATGGCTTCAGACTCTGGAAATTATTGGAACACACTTGACGCTGAGAATGATGAAAAGGAAGTGTCCAGTCTGTCACAACGTATGCAGTTGGAGATAGATTCACTAGGCCCTTCTCTTTCTCAGGAGCAGCTTTTTACTATTCGTGATTTCTCACCAGACTGGGCTTACTCTGGGGTTGAAACCAAGGTATGCAAGCTTAACTTTGATAAATCACTTGTAATTGCTTCATGCGTTATCAAGTTATTGATGCCTAGAGAAAATGAGTTATAAAATCATGTTAATCTACAATGGGGGTTTTGTCAGGTTTTGATCATAGGTGTGTTTTTGGGAAACAAAAAGCTATCAAGTGATACCAAATGGGGTTGTATGTTTGGTGAAATTGAAGTCCCTGCTGAAGTCTTGACAGATAATGTCATACGATGCCAAGCTCCTTTACATGCTCCAGGGCGTGTTCCATTTTATATCACCTGCAGTAACAGATTAGCATGCAGTGAGGTGAGGGAGTTTGAATATCAGGAAAAAGCAGACAAAGTTGCATTTTCTGTGACTGTTAAAAGTTCACCAGAGGAGGAGTTGTACTTCCAAACAAGTCTAGCAAAATTGTTGTATTTAGACCCACAGAGGAAGTGGTTAGATTGTAATATTGAAGAATGCGACAGATGTAAGCTGAAAAACACCATATATTCAATGGGAGGCACCGGTGAGAAGGATTGGGAACGGATTGGGGAGACTGTTACTGTCGCTGAAGGTGACCACAAAACTTCTGGAGATAAATTGATTCAAAATTTGCTCAGGGACAGACTTTGTGAATGGCTGGTCTGGAAAATTCATGAAGGAGATAAAGGTCCACACATTATTGGTGATGGTGGACAAGGAGTTATACATTTGGCAGCTGCTCTTGGCTATGAATGGGCTATGGGCCCCATAATTGCTTCTGGCGTCAGTTCCAACTTCAGAGATGCACGAGGAAGAACAGCACTTCACTGGGCATCTTATTTTGGGAGGTCAGGCTGCTACCGTAATCTCTTCTCGCACGTTTTAACTTTCTACCTTTTATAGCCTTTTTTTTTTTCCCCCTTTCAAGGCGTTTCAAATTATATATAGGTTCAGTGCCTGTCACTGGTACCATGTGAAATTTTATTTGCATGGATTTTCTCTGCTATTAAAAAGAAGTTTTCAGTTTGGAGATATGTTATGAGCTTCCTTCCAAGATCTCAATACCTAAAAAGCTTGTTCTCATAAAGCTGGTTCTTTTGTGGAGTTTCTTTTTTTTTTTTTTTTTTTGTGTGTGTATTTTCTTGTAGTTGCTTGAGATGATTTGTTAAATTCATCTGTTTGTGTAGTCTGACTGTTGATTTCTAAGTTGGTGATTTATGGATGAAATTAAAGTTCCATTTCCGTGAAATGCCCAGTCTCAAAAGGAGAAAGGATCTAAATCTAGATGTTGATCAATGTGGATATCTGGACAGAGTCAATTAAATTGCTTTGATGTTTGCACAAAAGACGTTCTCCTGTCTTCTCTATGCTCAACTGTGACAATGATTGATTCCCCACCCATCCCCCCCCCAAAAAAAAAAACCATAAGGAAAGGATCATTGACAATTTCTTAACCGGAATTTTAATGCAACTTGCATGTGTGTACACTGACAGTATATTATCATTACGGTTTCTTCCCATTTTGCCAGAGAGGAAACAGTCATTGCACTTGTTAAATTGGGTGCAACTCCGGGTGCAGTTGAAGATCCAACACCAGCATTTCCTGGAGGACAAACCGCTGCTGATTTAGCATCAGATAGAGGACATAAAGGAATTGCTGGATACTTAGCTGAGGCAGATTTAACAAGTCATCTTTCTTCTTTGACTGTCAATGAAAATGGGATGGACAACATTGCTGCAACTCTTGCAGCAGAAAATGCTATTGAAACTGCAGCTCAAGTTGGAGTACAGTCAGACGGGGCAGTATCCGAGCAGCTTGCTTTGAGAGGGTCTCTTGCTGCTGTTAGGAAATCAGCTCATGCAGCTGCTCTTATTCAGCAAGCCTTTCGGGCTCGTTCTTTTTGTCAGCGACAATCAACTGAGAGCAGTGACAATGTTTCTGAAGTTTCAGTTGACCTAGTTACTCTTGGCTCTTTGAACAAAATTGAAAAGATGAATCATTTTGAAGATTATTTGCATTTTGCTGCTGTAAAGATCCAACAAAAATATCGTGGCTGGAAAGGAAGAAAAGACTTTTTGAAGATACGTAACCGAATAGTAAAACTGCAGGTACTAACGCATACAATGGTGCTTTTCATGCTTTTTCTTCTTTTCTTCATACAGATGTAACTCTCTGGTTACTTGGGATTTTATTTTGACGTCTATCAAGTTGCAAGTTTCCTTGGTTACATTGTTCATGTAGTACAGGACAGTAGTAACTGTATTTTCTAAACCATTAAATTTTACCTGCAACTTCCTCTGTCTTACATGCTTTCAGTTTATCAGAGTACTGGCCTTTGTAGCTGTTTGGTTGTGCCTAATTCTTTTTAACTTCCGTTGTGTTTATTTTCAGGCTCATGTGAGAGGACATCAAGTACGCAAACAATATAAGAAGGTTGTTTGGTCTGTTAGCATTGTGGAGAAGGCAATATTACGTTGGAGGAGGAGAGGGGCAGGTTTGCGAGGATTTCGGGTGGAAAGCTCAACTGCCAATGCAGCATCAGGAATTGACAAAACGGATGAATATGAATTTTTGCGTATTGGTCGGAAGCAGAAATTTGCTGGAGTTGAAAAGGCTTTAGAAAGAGTCAAGTCCATGGTTCGTAGCCCAGAAGCACGTGATCAGTATATGAGGATGGTTGCAAGATTTGAAAATTTGAAAGTAAGTACTCTCTTCTCAATATTTTTGTAAATGATCTTCTAATCCTGTCAAAATTTTAAGACAATTATTTTTGTGCATCGACTTCTAATCCAATTGAAATTTTAAGATGAAATCTTTTGCTTTAAGTTTTGGTGGTTCATCAAAGGCTAGTTCATTAATTACTGCTAGTATTAGTTTCTAAATTGAACACAGAACGTGTTATATCTCGGTGAGACTAAATTGTAATCAATTTTTTTTTTCCCTCTGATGTTGAGTTTGAAGTTTTGAGCTGATTATGCCTTCTCCTTGGTATTGAATAGATGTTTGATGAAGGAAACAGTGCACCACCACCAGGTGAAAATTCTCTGAAAAGCATAAAAAAGGACAATTCGCATGCAACTGCAGCGGATCAATGATCCAGTTAATGTCAGTATGGAATTCAACTCTTTTGTGCAGTTAACTTATTTTAATAGTTTGTCTAACTTGCATTACTTAAGGTTTTGTTGACTAAATTATGTTAAAGAGGGAAAGAAGAGAAGAAAAGAAACGAAAAGAAACGAAAAGAAACTGAATAGGAAAAGAAGGAACGGGATGGGGGATTGTACATGTGTTTATTTCCGTTAAATTTAAACAGTAGTCAACTTTTACCTAATATAGGTTTATGGAAGTGAAGCCAGTCCAGTTGATTGAAATGTAAATGTAATGGAGATTGAAATGGCTGTAGTAACAAGTAGTGCTAGTTCTTCCACGTAGCAGAAATTTTTATTAGCAATTCAAATTCTAGCTTTTATTAGGTAATAGTGTGACTATTATTATAGTTGCTTAGATTCTGCAAATTACTAATTTCTTATTTTAAAATCAATTTCAAAAATATCGGAAATTAAACCGTACCCGTTCCTAATTACTTCTAAGAGCAATTTAAAAATAGGGTTCGCGGACTTGTTTAGCACAAATGGATGGACCGTACTCCTTTGGGTAAATGTGAACGCGCGGGGGGCCCGGAAGTTATTTCCTCATTGCAAGAACTTGCTGTTGCTTTATCGTAAAATTGGCGGCGTGTCACTCAGTATTGGGTAGACACCGTTGGAGGAGTGAGGATCCGTTGCTAAAGTGGGGGATCCAACTGTTAACGGGGCTTAGGATTCGAACATTTGTTAAAGGGCCCGGATTAAAAAAGAAAAAGAAAGAGAGAGTGTTTGACCCATCTGCGCCCACATTTGCCAGTGGAGCCGATGAGTTAAATTGTTTTTATCAATAAATTTATGACCTTGTCTTTTTGCGTGGAAGCAGATAAAACAATATCAGTTGCTTACATTTTATTGGAAACATTGTCGCAAACAGGATACTTATTGCTGTAGATAGGTATCTTTTGGAATCGGTTGTCTTGGAGACAAACAACACAGGCGATTTTAAATCTAAGATCAGTCAAATACTGTTCATTTTTTAAAACCAATTAATTCCGCTTGCCTTCTGATTTCAAATTTGAGAAGACAGGCAACATTCCACGATCAAAACAATCAATTTGCCTGAAGTTTCTCGAATGAATGTGGAAAAATTCAAATAAACAGTTACGCGTACTACAAAGCCTTTGTGCACAATGACCCAAACTCATAAAACGAAACCGTAATGACCCCATCACAAAATCACTAGAAGAAATATTGCTTCCACAGCAAGGACAACCGGGTGCGACAATGTCCATGAAGATTGAGCCGCTCCGTCCGTAAAAATTCCTGGACCTGAAATTAAGAAAACATTTAGTTAACAGCTAACGGAATGATTTTCAGTCACAATTCTTTGATTTTGGGTTGATCGTACAGTATTTCTCACCACATTGTCTAGTAGCATTCATGGAGCTAGAGCAGAGACACATCATTCCTTGAGTTTCAGTATCAAACCCACAAGTCCCGCCGGATTTCGAACACCGTTCACATCCAGTATCCGGCACAGAATAAGAAAGTTTCATCCCGTAAACCCAATCCGACGGTACAGTTCCCTCCAAGTTATCCGTACCGATGACGCTAGTGTAATGACTGCAATCCAGAATATTCATGCTCATGTACTTCACAGTATCGTAGCTTGTGAAGCAGCACGGCGGAGAGCTGTTAGACAGCAAGTGGAAAACCCTAAACGCAGTACATCCGCCGTAAAGTTCGTCACACGAGTGGCCGGAGAAGTTGAAACAGAGATTCTTGTAATGGTTAAGTACAGGAGAATCGATAGAGCAGTTCATCAGAGCGAAAACTGTGTCTGAAGTTGGTGGAATTATAGCAGCTTGAATATCTGTCATGAGAAAATCATGATGTGGTTGTAGAATTGAGCACGTAGACATTGCAGGATCGTAGATTAGCATTGTTTTTTTGTCGTAGTCGATGGACTGAACTTTGTAGTTGCCGGAAGGTGTTGTGAAGAACAAGTCACGGCTGCAGTTTAGCATGCTCCTGTACTGCACGGCGCCGCACCCATCGTCAATGCCGAACGGGTACCTTATCGGAATACTGCCACAGAAACTGCGGCAGGAGGGGAGTGTACTGAAAGTGTGCAGCGGCTGTACTGTTAGGGTTAAGATGATGAGGTTGAAAATGAAAATGGTGAGTGGTGTTAGTGGAAGAAACTGCATTTTTGCTAACACTACTACTCACACTGTAAAGAGAACATTATGTGAAGAAAGAGTAGAGATGGCGAAGGGCTCAGAGAAATTTGTGAAAATCAAAGGGAATTCCGGAATTCACTCGGAAAACTTTTTGACTGATGGGATTGAGACAGGCTGGTACTGGGATCCACAAGTTGAAAAACAAGTGAAAGTAGAGGAAAAGGCACAAGCCATTTTCATATTTGTGTCTTGCTTTTGCAGCACTTTTGTCTTGGTGGGCATGATGTAGTGATGGCTAGCTGTTTCGTACTGCAGATTGAATTGGACACCGTAGAGATTTACTATGATTTTGCAATACGTTTTGAGCCAAATATTCTGAAATTAAAAATCCACATGGAAGCAAATTTAGTAGGCAGTTCTTCATTTCCAATCTCTCCAGATAATTAGTAGCAATAGTCACATATGCATGGCGTTTGCTAGCAACAAGCTGCCTGCTATATGCTGTCCCATGCTCCGTATACTTGGCTCATGCTTACTAGTATTTGATGCTAAAACTAAACCTGCAAAAGTTTACACCTATAAGAAGAAGAAAAATAAAAATCCCAAACCCTCTAGCCCCCTGAGGCCGAAACATTTGAAAAATGGCCTGTAGTGACTGAAATGATGTAACCCTACCATCTCTATAAGTCAAAATTCAGAGAAGTGGCCTCGAGATGCGAGTAATTTAACCTGCAAGTAAATCCTTTTTCGTTCCTCATACTGGATTTTGGGTATAAAACTGAAATCAGAATACGTGGGCACAAAGCTTTAGACAAGTCGGGCAACCAAACATGCTTTTACATAACCACAAGAAATGAAAGTGCTAACGTTTATTTCATATTACACAGATACAAGGTTTTTTGCAGCACAAAAGTTTAACCACAGAAAATACAGATAAATAGCTACATAAAAAAGAGAAAAATACAGACGTATTTAGCTGATTGAAGTCCCGAAACTTTCAAACATTGGCGAAACGCAAGTAATCCTTCTTGGATGGGAGATCAACAGTCCGATAACCCTGAGGGAACATTTCTTTGGCTTGATCATTGGACACACTTGGAGAAATCACCACCGGATCTCCCTGTTTCCAGTTCGCTGGAGTTGCAACCTTATGCTTTGCTGCCTTCTGCAGGGAGTCTAATGCTCTCACTACCTCATCCATGTTCCGGCCAGTCGATGCCGGGTAGAGAAAGCTCAGCTTCACCTGAAACGCATGACAAAAATAGTCAACACAAATATAAAATTAAACTTAAAACTCTAATCATCAAAAGCTTGCACCTGCTTATCAGGTCCGATGATATGAAGAGCTCGAGAAGGAATCTGTTTTCCTGATGAATCTTTCTCATCTGGGTCTACCATGTTAAGTTGCTTGATGATTTCTCGATTGGGATCTGCAATGATCGGATATGTCACCTTGCAACCAGACTGCATGCAAACCAACGCATGTTTCACACACAATTATACCATTGTCAATTAACCACAAGTCAAAATTACTACAAATTTGACCAGGAAAATCTCACATTGTAAGCTTCAATGTCTTTTATCCATTCATTGTGGGATTCCACCCCGTCGCAGGATAAACCCAATAGCTTCACTTTTCTCTCTTCAAATTCCGGCGCATACGCTGCCATCTTTCCAAGTTCAGTGGTACACACAGGAGTGAAATCACCTGTGCATGCAAATCATACCATAAGAACAAATTATTAATAATTAAAAAAAATTTACGGATTTCTGTTCTCCGTTTCTTAACACAAGAAATGGAAACCTGGGTGGGAGAAGATAATGGCCCAGCTATCATCAATCAAGTCATGAAGCTTGAACTTTCCCTGATTGGTTTCAACTTCAAGGTTGGGGATAGTATCTCCAATGGTTAGTCCTGGCATTTTGAAAGTAAAGAAAACGCTTCCTGAAAGCTGTTTGTTGCTTGGTCTGCGAATGGAGGGGGGAGGGGACGAGGAATTAAAAGGCGTTGAGAGTCTGTGCATGAAGAGAACGTGGCATGTTTCGTGGCTATTAAATCGGCAGTTTGCGTGCACGTAACTAGGCCCAAGGGAGGCGGCTCAATTAACTTAACAACGTATTAATATTGTAAAATGGGCTACCACCATGTCTCCTCGGGGATGTAGCTCAAACGGTAGAGCGCTCGCTTTGCATGCGAGAGGCACGGGGTTCGATACCCCGCATCTCCATTCAAATTTTCCGTTGCTGGTATTTTTGTCGTTTTATTCTCCTTTTAGTAACCGACTGTCGTCCTCTTTTGGGCATAGTTTTTATTTTTCCGCTATTTATGACGACAGATAACACTTATATATTTCCCGCGCAATATACTTTGGCACCATTCTCCAATCTACAAATTACTAGGGTTTTTCTTTGTTCTGCCGGAGAACGTGAAGCAGCACCAAAGTCTCTGCTGGCATGGACATGAATCAAGTAGCTCAGCTACTAAACGACACCCTCAGCCTCGATGTCAACGTCGTTCGCACGGCTACCGACGCCCTCGATTGCCTCTCTCTCCTCCCTCAGCTCCCTTACTCTCTCCTCTCCATTGCCACTGGTATGTAATTTCCGCTTTATAGTTTCGTTTGTTTGTATTTTGTTATTAGAGTTTACTAGCTCAGCTTAAAATCAGTTGTGAATAAATGAGATTTTAGAAAATTGTGGAACTGTTACAACAAAAATATTTGTTAAATATGAAAAGCTAAATTCGAATAACCAAATTACCTGGTAGCATATAATTAAGAAATTGGAGTTTGAATTGAGCTTAATATAAGGGGAAAATGACCTGTAATTCCTCAATGCTATGGTCTGATTCCGTGTGCCAACCACTCCCTTAATGTTTTCAGTGGTTTAGTCTACGCGATCTGTTTGGTTTTAGTTGAAGGTACTTGGAATTTTTTGTTTGAATTTGATGCTAGTGTAATTGTTGTGCCATAGGAGGTGAAAATCAAGGGCAGAGAATTGCTGCTGCGACGTACCTGAAGAACTTCACCCGGAAAAATATTGATAGCAATGTTTCGTGCTCAAATATTCCTAAAGAATTCAAGGATCAGCTTATGCAAGCGTTGCTTCAAGCAGAACCAGCAATTCTAAAAGTTTTACTTGAAGCAGTATGCAGATGTGAATTGTCTGTTTTTGGTTTTTCTTTTCAGTCTTTTATATGTAATGGGTTGGTTATTTATTCAAGCCTTTTCCTTTTGTTGGTAGTTCCGGGTAATTATTTGTGTGGAGTTCATTAAGCAGAATTCTTGGCCAGAACTTGTACCTGAACTACGGTCGGCAATTCAAAGTAGTAACCTTATTAGCAATAGTGCAAATTGTAGATGGAATACTATTAATGTCCTTATGGTTCTTCAGGCACTTATTAGACCTTTTCAGGTATTTGTCTCACTCCCATTTATCATTGGACTTGCTCATATTTGTTTAAACTTTATTTCCACAAGGTTGGAAAATTTTGGGAGTGCATTTTCAGTTATGGGGAATTGCATAGAAACCCAATTGTGAGATTTCTATAAAATTTGAGATAATGCAGTAGGAAAACTAGTAAAGTGAGGCTTCAAGCATTTAATGCAAACATGAAAATTTTGCATGTGGACTTACGTACTGATGATTATCCATATATGTTAATAAATTCCTCTACATTCATTTTGTACCATTTACCTTCCCTGTTTTTGCTGGTACCAAGCTAATTTGGTGTTCCCCAATGGGATTGAGTTTTTTAAGGTCTTTATTCACGATCTCATATCTGATTGTTTTTCAGTGCGTTTCCACTTATGAGGTAATTATAATATGCAGTATATGTTGCTTTTTATATCTATAAATTGTTACGTGACTTGAGAATATTCTATTTTGACTCTTGTTATATAATCCAAAAGGTGGCAATGTTAAAGTTTTGCATATATAAACAAATCATCTGGTGCTTCTTTCACTTGGAGACTTCTAATTAAAAATATTCCTTGCAGTACTTTCTTAATCCTAAAGTTGCCAAGGAGCCAGTACCACCCCAACTTGAGCTAATTGCCAAGGAAATTATTGTTCCTGTTCTAGTAGTATTCCACTGTTTTGTTGAAAAGGTTGTCTTGTTTCCCCTTCTTTGCCTCGTATTCCCGAACTTTAGAAACCTCCATGGTAATGAATTTTATGGTCTAAAACAGGTTTTGGCTAACAAAGGTAGAACAGATCTGGAAACAGAGAAGATCCTTCTCATTGTATGCAAATGCATATATTTTTCTGTAAGTAATCTTTTTGTATCTGATTCGGATTATAGATTTAGTTGTGTCAATATTCAATAATTATGTCACACATCTTACCAGCATGAAGCAGCTGGTTAATTTTTTTTTTCAAAGGTTTTTCTCTTAGATGCAGGCATAACCTTTTTTGGAATATGGCATGGCTTGTACATTCTCTATGGTTAACTGAGGTGTTTGCCCCAGATACTTTTATTTTATGGCTTTCTAATAGACAGGGAAGAAGCAAAGTTTCTGACTTCTCTTCCTCAATAGATTGTTCTAATGACTTCTTACAGAACTTGCAAAAGCCAAAATCAGCAGTTTGAGATCTTAGTTTTGCATAATCGGTTGCTCCTTAGTTTCTCTTCCACTAATTATATTGCTCTTTTTCTTCTGGCATTTCTTTTAATGATGGTCAGTTTTGTAGGTGAGGTCACATATGCCATCTGCACTGGCTCCTCATTTGTCTACTTTTTGTCATGATCTGATTATGATTCTGGGTTCCTTGAGTTTTGATGATGGTATCACTTTGAAAGATGATTACCTGGTGAGGTTTAAAACTGGAAAGAGGAGTTTGCTCATTTTTTGTGCTCTGTTTACCCGTCACCGGAAGTATTCTGATAAGTAATACCTTTATCTTTCATTTAGTTTTGTTAGACTAAACCATTGGGGGTTAGTGTTCATTTTTGTAGCTTACTATTTCAGGTTAATGCCAGACATATTGAACTGTGTTTTACAGATGGTCAAACATAGTGCAAACACCAGTGTAAGTATTTCTTCTACTTTTCTCATTCTTGAATTGCTTAACAGTTTGCATGCATTTCTAGCTGCAAATAGAACATGTATGAGCAAGTGCATATTTTGACTATCCAAAATACTCCTATGCATTACCTGTTCTGTCAGCACCAAAACTGCATTTTGGACTGTGCTGTTCTTTTTCTCTCCTCAAAAAGGAAAACAGGATAACAAAATCCAATTTCTTTAGTTATTTGCAATATTGGAGCGGGCGTGACCTGTGTATTGGTTCTTACTCTCCTCACTCATTTATTACTCCTGGAGTTGTCATATGTGCCCCCTTTTCGGACATAATTTAATGTGAGAAATGATTTTCTTTACGCAGAAGCTTGATTTCCTGCAGGAAAGGATTATATCGTTAGCTTTTGATGTCATTTCACATGTTCTGGAGACAGGCCCGGTAATTCCTTATATGTTTGTTGTACACTCTTCAGTTGTACACAGTTTCTCTTCACAAGCTCTTATTAGTTAAATTTGGATCTGGACCATTGCGGTTTCCCAATAATAATGTTTTCAGTTCATTTGAAACAGGGATGGAGATTAGTTTCACCCCATTTTTCATTTTTGTTGGACAAAGCAATCTTTCCAACATTGGGACTGAATGAGAAGGTATGTTTTCTTGTATGGTAGAGAGAGAGAGAGAGAGAGAGAGAGATGTAAAAGACAACATGTTTACTATCATTTTGAAATGACTGTCAAAAGTTTACTTAGTTAACTCTTTCACTAGTTTTTATGGCTTTTCTTGTAAGCAGGATATTTCAGAATGGGAAGAAGATGCAGATGAGTACATGAGGAAGAATCTTCCATCTGAACTTGTATGATGAGTGTATGATCTATCTCAATGATTGAGTAACGATTTTGATTACTGTTATCATTAATTTTTTTTCCTCCTTTGTTTGTACACAGGAAGAAATTTCTGGATGGAGGGAAAATTTATGCACAGCGAGAAAAAGCGCTTTAAACTTACTCGGTGTTATTTCAATTTCAAAGGTGGTACAGGATAGTACTGGATAAAAGTAGTCTAGGCTATTTGTTTTGTAAGAACTACTGTTTATGTTGTCCCTTAATGCCTACAGGGGCCTCCAATGGGAACTGCTAATAATGGTTCCTCAGCTTCATCCAAGCGTAAGAAAGGTGAAAAGAGCAAGCGAAATAGTCTATGCAGTACCATGGGGGAGTTGTTGGTCCTTCCCTTTTTGTCAAGGTTTCCCATTCCTTGTGATGCTAATGCATCTGATTCTAGAATTACAAAAGAGTGAGTTAAAAAACACATCTCCTAGATGTTTTTATGGTCCATTTTCGTAGTTAAAGCTCCAGAATAATCCTAAAACATTTAACGAGGCACTGCATGTAACACAAGCTCAATTTCTAAGCATGATCTCGACTAACACCTTTATTTCCCTCCAACCTGCTTATCTGTTGGATAAAAGAAAATATAATTAACGGTAGCTTGGGTATGGGGTGTGCATTCATGCTGTGAATTTGTTGTACTGCTACCCATGCTTCCCATGGCTTAAGTAACCGTGGAGATAATGTAATCATCATCTTCATTTCTCTATAGACGCATAATCACTTGTTATCTAAATGCTTGTTATCAGTTTGTTTTTCTTTATCAAATATTTATTACTTCTTTTGTATTTTCTTCTTCTCATTTGGGTAGCATGTCAACCATGGCAGTTATTTTGGTGTTCTGATGGCTTATGGTGGTCTGCAAGATGTAAGGATATCTAACTTCATTCGTTCAGCACAAGTTATTTGGTTTAGTGAGAATCAACAAATGATGGTTTTCATTTCTGATATTACGTTATAGTTTCTAAGGGAGCAGAAACCTGAATTCACAGCAACTCTGGTTTGTAGTCGGGTGTTACCTTTGTATACTCTCTCCGTGTGCCTACCATACCTGGTTGCCTCTGCCAATTGGATACTCGGTGAGCTTGCATCCTGTCTGCCTCACGTAAGACCACATTCCTTTTGCTCTTTATTTTCTCATTTCTTTCTTGCAGAAGTATTGCTTGTAAAGAGCATTTCACTTACTATTTCACATGTGCTTAAATGTTCCAATATGCTTTCTCGTGCCCTTTTTTCGCTTTTTACATTTTGGTATACTATAGTCTTCGGCATCCCATTCTGAATTTCCATCTTGCTTTCAGGATGTCAGTGCAGATGTATATTCCTCACTATTAAAGGCATTGCAGATGCCGGACAAGGGGCATATTTCTTGTTATCCTGTGCGGGCTTCTGCAGCTGGTGCTATCGTTGCGCTTCTTGAAGTAGGCCTCCAAAATCAACATTTTAATGATTGCATGATAAGGAACATGTAGTCGTGGATACTTATTTGGCTTTTATGTTTTTTTTTTTTTTTTTTCCAGAATGACTACCTACCACCTGAGTGGTATCCTCTTCTTCGAGTTATAGTTGGTAGGATTGGTAATGAAGATGAAGAGAATTCCATCTTGTTTGAGCTTCTCAGTTCTGTCGTTGGGGCTGCTAATGAAAACATTGCAGATCACATCCCTTTTGTTATTTCGTCATTGGTTGGTGCAATCTCAAAGTGCATGCATCCCAGTTCAGAGCCATGGCCGCAAGTATGTCCATTCCTGTGCCTATGCTGGCGCTTCAGTTATTCATTTTAAATCATCTTCCCACCCCTCAAATAAAAAAAAAGGAAGAGAAAGAAGAAAAAGGAAAATTGTTTTAACGTTTAAAAATAGTGTTTGAAAACACAGTATACACCTGTTGTTTACTGAAGCAGAATTCAAATGACAAATGGACACTAAATTCTTAATAGGTGGTTGAACGAGGCTTTGCAGTCTTAGCATTAATGGCTCAGTCTTGGGAAAACTTCATGCCCGAAGAAGATGAGCTGGATGAGTCAAGTGGAAAGTGGATGTCTGGTCAAGCTGCCATTGCTAAATCCTTGTCAACACTGTTGCAACAGGCTTGGCTTACACATATTCAGCCCTTGGTTAGTCTTAAGCTTCTTGTATATTTTGACAACTTGGTTTTTTTTTTTTCCATGGCAAAGACTATTTGTTTAGTTATTTTCATATACTTAACTTAAAATTTTCTTCTTCTTTTTTTCTTTTTTTTATTGGTTTTCGCAATTCAAAGGAAGAGAAAGAGATGGATAGTTTCCTTTGACTTGAAAGTTTTTATTCCTTTAATTTATCCATTTGAGCACAGTTTCCTAATCTACATATTATTTGGATTTGGCTCTGCTTTTGCCCTCATTTGTCAACTGATTCACAGCTTGATTCAGTTCATGTTGCTTATTTAACATGCTGTATTTTTTTTATGAGGACCAGAAAGGAGAAGTTTCACCCCCTCCATCATGCATAGATGATTCTTCGACGCTGCTACGATCTATCATTTTCTCTGTTTCTGGATGCAATGTAATTGAAGAGCTTAAATTATCAGAGTTATTATTAGTTTGGTCTGATCTGATT